>SJYO01040405.1:40651274-40772494 GCA_006410555.1 Capra ibex | reverse complement strand
AACATATAAAAACTCTAATCAACAAACAGTCAACGAAGTAAACGATAATAAAAGAGGGTAAGTCTTCCGACAGAAAAGTGGAACGAATATAAAAGGAAACAACACGTCTTCGAAAATTAAAATTAATCTAGGGTAAACAAATAAAAACGAAAATAAAGGTCTTAAGACCCTCCACCTAGTATCTCCTAGGACGACACTAAATACAGACTCTCACAAAACGGATACAAGAGGAGATAGGAGAAAAAAGAATCATAACGTAAAAACAGAATTCTTCTAAGATACAAAAAAAGATTAAAGAAACGTTTGTTTTTAGGTTTGAGATTTTTAATTAAAAGTCAAGAGAGTTAAAAAAGACAAAGAAAACTTCATAAAATACAACTAGAAAGAAAGAATGTCATTTAAAATGAGTGTACAAACAATTATGAACAAACCAACAAACGTATATTTATACTATGTTATCCTTCGGTCCTATCTTTTTTTTACTATATACTGTAACATAAAAATTCTACTTTTTCCTTTTCGTTTTGTGCTATATTCCGGGGTGTTTAAGGTCTTATATTTCCCAAAATAAGACTCTGTATATAACTGAGCCATAGTCTCTACTTGATAATTTACATATACTTTCTATGATAAAACAGCGATAATAAAAATTGTATCTAATTTGTTTATAAATAACTCAAAAAAAATTTACACGATCTTTGGCAGTATCCACACCTTCTATGTCGACACTTATATTGTGTGTATTTGAGAACACTAGGACACTCATTATTTCTTATATTTATTATTCTTCCTATTCTTTACTCATACACGTAACCTTTCAGTTCGTTTACGAAATAAATAAATAAATAAAATGAAACAGAAGGGTAATAAATAAACTGTATATATAAAAAACGAATCCCTCATTTACGAACCGATATTCTTAATTATTGATTCATCTTCACCTGTCAAAACATAATTTTATTCGGAAATTAAAGAAAAAAATAAAATTCACCTTATCAATTTTTATCGATCTTGTGTGTATTGATACCCGGTATGTTTTAAAATTAAGATGAAGTATATACTTTTCAAATGTAATATAATAATTAAACGAAAAATATGATTGGATACTTCGTTCAAGATTGTAATGATGAAAAATTTTTCTGTTTGGAATGGAATTGTTTAACACTACTCCTATTCAGAACTCAGAATATGTAATTAGTGGGAGGGGATATTAATTTTCTTATTTAGTATAAGTATTTACACTTAATCAAGTATGTAACATATGAATACGGTGACGTTAATTAGGTATGNCGAAAAATATGATTGGATACTTCGTTCAAGATTGTAATGATAAAAAATTTTTCTGTTTGGAATGGAATTGTTTAACACTACTCCTATTCAGAACTCAGAATATGTAATTAGTGGGAGGGGATATTAATTTTCTTATTTAGTATAAGTATTTACACTTAATCAAGTATGTAACATATGAATACGGTGACGTTAATTAGGTATGTAATTGACAAAGACCAAAACAATCTCAGATTGATTTTATCTTCTAAAGAAGGGAGTGAAGTCCTTAAGGTGAACTAACGGAACACGTGTACGGTTTGGTGATAGACCGTCAAATCTTTTCTCTTTATATAAGGTCTTTTCAAGTTACATCTTCTAGGAACATTAGGTTTCTCAATAAAGTCAAAATAGGAGTCCTTAAACACCATAAAGTCATGTACCTCTAATCGTTTTACCGAAGACGTAAGGTATATATAGTGATTTTATGGTCCTCCATCGTTTTAGTTTATCTGTAAACTCTTTGTGATTCAGTTCGAAGGGTCCATAGAGATCACGATTTACTTCCTCTGTATTCTCTACACCCGAGGTAGCGACCCAACCCTGCTAGAGGACCTCATCTTTTACCGTTGGGTGAGGTCCTAAGAACGGACACTTTAGGGTAACTGTCTCCTCGGACCACTCCGACTTCGGGTATCCCAACGTTTCTCAACGTATTCTGAGTTGTTGACTCGTCTTCGTCCTCTTTCCCTGCTGGCACCTACTCTACCAACCTACAGTAGTGGGTAAGTTGTCTGTACTCAAAATCGTTTGAGGTCCTCTATCACTTCCTATCCTTTCAGACCGGAGGACGTTAGGTACCCCAGTCTTTGTCAACCTGTGTTAACTCGTTCTTCAGTCAGACTTCCCTCGTCCAAAGTTTCTCCTCTAATTTCCCTCTCTAGACTTTCTACCTAATCTCCAAATAGTTCTGAAATAAGTTAATTGACACACCTGGAATAGGAAATTGTTACCCTCAATTCCGTTACGAAACTTTTTACCGATCACTCCCCCCACTTACCCATAAAAATCTTACGATGGAGGAACGACGGGAACTTAACATCGGGTGATCCGAGGAAACAGGTACCCTAAAGGGTCTGTTGGTATCATAATGATCTCAGTCTGTGTTAAATCACTGATTTGGTAGTAGTGGAGTGACGGGTACAATTTTTATCGTTAATTTTTCGTTGTTACATCTTTTTCTAGAATTTAAAAGAAAAAGTGTTTTCCTCGGTTTTATAAAATCTATGGGACTTTACTTGTGGAAAAAGAAAGAACTAGGAGAAGTCAAGTCGAGTCAGCGAGTCATCACAGGGTAAGAAACGCTTGGGTACTTGACGTCGTGTGGTCCGGAGGGACAGGTAGTGGTTGAGGACCTCAAATGGGTTTGAGTTCAGGTAACTCTCACTACGGTAGGTTGGTAGAGTAGGAGACAATAGTGGAAGAGGAGGACGGGAATTACAAAGAGTCGTAGTCCCAGAAAAGTTTACTCAGTCGAGAAGTGTAATCCATCGGTAGATTATAGTATTAAAGAAAACCACTGAGGTTTTATTTTATCAATTGTAGGATCCATTTGAAGGTTACTGACTTCATCTATAAGTGTCGATCATTCCGTATCGGACCTTTAGACTAAAGGAGTAACAGTCAGATACTCAGAAGTTCAGAACGAGGGTTAATCGAAATGTTTTAACTCATCATTTACGGGTACTGGTCAAACTATACATTGATACTTTTACTATAATCACGTAAAGGGTGGATAATACTCTTTATTTTTACATGACGAGATCTTAAGGAACGTACTGGCTAGATCTCGTCAGTAAAAGTAAGGACGGAGGAATCCTTTACGTTCAAATCATAATTTTTATAAAATTATTTTATAAATTTCATTAATTAATAAAAATTTCATCAATTAATAACGAGTCAACACAGGCTGAGAAACACTGGGATACCTGACATCGGATAGTCCGAGGAGGTAGGTACCCTAAAAGGTCCGTTCTCATGACCTCACCCCACGGTAACGGAAGAGGCCAGTTGTAAAAATGACCGTAGTATACATCAATCATAAATAAAAGTAAACATAAGAGATCTTCTTAAACAGATTTTAACCTTATTGGACACTTATAAATTAATGTGGATTGATGGTTAGTTGGGCAGAACTATCAACGAAAAGTCTTTATAAAAGAAACAGACTCACGTAAAAAAAGAGGAATACAACCATCATCATTCGAAATAAGAAGACTTTTTATAATTAAAATAGATTCGAAAGTTTATATAATCGTATCTAAAAACTAAAAACCGAGAAGAAAAGGTAACGATTACAATAAAAAGATTTAATTAGATCGGTTGACGTAAGTTACAATAATAAAAAAATTTTGACACTAAGAACTGACACAAGTAAAGGATAAACTCAAGATAAAATTATCTCAGATAATTGTAATAGGAAAGAAGACGAAGTAATTTTAGTAATATTTTATAGAGGTAAGATTATAAATTTTAACGACCGAAACAAAATCTAAAGTAGTAACACTTATATTTATGAACTACGATATGTAAAGTAAAAAACGGTGGAATCATAATAAAGATTTAGAATTCATATGGTAAAAGAAATAAGACAAAATTTACGAAAATTATACTTAATACTAAAAATAAATATTCAACAATCAATGAAAATTTAAAGATTAGTATTAAGGACATTAATGATTAACTAAACGAAACACCAACTTCAGGACTAGTCAACTCAAGATTTGGAAACTTTAAACACTCTGAACCAGATGTCAGATTGTGTGAGATCTAAAATTATCCAAAGTACATAAAAAGTTAATAAACACGTTAAAATATAGGAGGGTAATCTAGTTAGAACACTTCACTTATAAAAATTTTGAAGATTCAGTGAGAAACATAAAAAGGAACTCTTAAATGATTTATGTTTTACTCCATTTTCTAAATAATGAAGGAGGAAATACAAGAAAGGTAAACACAAGTTCCATAAAATTCTACGACAAAAGTCCACATATTCTCAATTCTAAACAAGTCACAAAAAATTAATAAGACTAAATTAATTTCAAAAATTGTATAACTTTATTAATAAAAGTAGAAATAACAAGTTTATTCAAATACAATAAACGATAATTATTGATAATCACATGATGGGGTTGATCACAGACGGACTATTTAGAAAAAGATAAAAAAAAGAATATTGAATAGGACACAAAGAGACAGGAAGATAAAATCCACATAAGGTCAACTCTCTTATTTTTCAATTAAAAATCTTATATGGGACGACGAAAACAGAAAATTTAATTCTAAAATCAGATAATGATGAAATATTTATATCAGTGTTATATCGTCATTATTATACTTATGACCTCCGTCTGACGAAACGAACTTAAGACCTAAACAGAAAATGATCGATACGTACTGGGACCCGTTCAGTAACTTTGAAAGACACGGAGGAGTAATAAACGATTACATCTAAATATGGTCGTTAAGAGAGTACCTTGAGTACATTTTTAATTTACTCGATCATAAACATTTCAGAAAGATTATGACAGACCTTATATTGACTATGTTATATTAAGAAACGATAATAATATAAAATTAATTTAAGGGGTAGAAAGGGGGATAAATACGTGTTATAAAAATACCAAAAAAAAAACACACACACAGTAAAACGAGAAAAGAGGAAGAATGGTAAATAACTAAGTAATACGTTAAAATTAGTGTTAAATAAACGAAATAATACAAAATTTTTGAGGTAGTATTTAAAGGGTCTTTTGTCATTTTTCGATAAGTTTTTACTTTATAAAGGTATCTACTTTATTCGTTGAGATTGTCTTGGGTGTCGATTGTTTATAGAACAGATCATTAAAGGTTTTTGATTCTTAAACACAAAGACAAAATCGTTTTTATTAGGAGAGACAAAACGATTTTAAGTTATATTTATAGGACAGTTGACTTATGATCACATAGATTTTATACACGATCCTTTAAGCCCTTTTCCTTGTATGAACGTACCATTCCCTTCTATATTAATAGACCCGACTTTAACTGTCTACTACTTAAAAATTCTCTTGAAGTCCGTGAGATAATCTCCAACAAAAAGTTAACTTTTTAAATTTAAAATATTAAAAACTTTCGTAATTTGAATCCGTTTTACTTTCCGATTGACCATCGGAAAACCACTAACTGTAGAACCCGAGAAACTAAAATTCTAGTTTCTCAAAAGAAAAAAACTAAAAAGTGTACGGCTATTATGTAAGATAAGACACTTAGTGAAGTAGGAGACACGTCAGAGATACGATTGATAAAGGGTACTAAATCAAATGGTGATTCGTATTATCCGATGAAAGATATTCAAAGAGGTGTAGGTGTAAGAGACCCACTTTTATTTAAATGAAAGTTAGACGTTCAGGTTTACGACTTAGACACGTCTAAGTCTGAATTTTAATCATATAAGACGTAGAGTTTTACCTCTTTGTCTAACCGTTCGTCGTAGGAACACCTATTTTAGATTTCTGTATTTACTGAAATGGACTCACGTAAAAGATTAAAACTTAATCAAAGGGTCTTAAACACCCTTGGAACCTATAATACACCAAGTTAGAGGAGTAAAATGTTTATGTTTTGGACTCTAAGGTCCTTTCTCATTCACTAAACAGACGATGTAATTTCTAGATTCAGAGTGTGATTAAGGTACGATAAAGAGGAAATCGATGGAATGGTCAACCTGTATAAACGTATATAGTTAATGACAACAAGATCAAAAACTCCCCCTTCCAAATATCAAAGCGAAAGGTTGATCTAACGTTTGATAACTCCTCCTCTCGATAGGGAACAATTTTATACGTGACATAGGGGTTTAGGGAAGAATTTAACTTCGGATTAGGGTCCAGAGTGTGAATGATCCTTAAGTTATTTAACAAGTTATTAAATAATGACCTCCTTGTTAACATCTTCGAAAGGAAAAACATTTGACTTTTTGTTATCTTTACCTGTCATTAAAATGTTTACGACCTCTGTCTCTACACTCTGATCTTTATGGTAGAGTCTCTTATAACATCTTTAGTGGGTATTTTGGTAAACCATACATCCACTGTGGAGAATTCTGAATATAATTCCCCGTAGTCAAGTCAACGAATCAGCACAGACTGAGAAACGTTGTGGTACCTGACTTCGTGTAGTCCAAAGGGAGTCAAGTCAAGTCAGTGAGTCAGTACAGGCTGAGAAACGTTGGGGTACCTGACGTCGTTCGGTCCGGAGGGATACGTATTAGGGTCTCGAACGAATTTGAGTACGGGTAGTTCAGCCACTACAGTAGATTGGTAGAGTAGGAACAGTGGGGTAAGAGGAGGACGGAAGAAGTCCCCTGCTAGACGTCTTTCTCTCTCCGTCACCTTGAAGGGAGTCGTTTCGGGTCCCCAGGGCTCCTCTCCACTCGGACGACAGGCGGTTGGGTCGGGGAGTCGCTCGCTCTCTGTTAGTCTGCGCTGTCCCCAAGGGAGATTTGTCAAGGCGAAATAACGGTGTTTGAGAACCAAATATATCCGTTCGTTCCCCCAAAACGCTCCCTGAAAGGTATCAACGTGGTTAGTGCAATTTCCAGTTTAACATTATACGGTATCAACGTGGTTAGTGCAATTTCCAGTTTAGAATTATATGGTATCAACGTGGTTAGTGCAATTTCCAGTTTAGAATTATATGGTATCAACGTGGTTAGTGCAATTTTCAGTTCAGCAGTACGAAGTAACATTGTCCTCAGATACCACTAGTGCGCGACAGGTGCACGTGCCTTTAGTTCTCTCGGTTAGTTTTCAAAACTGTTTGTTGAATGCGGTACGGGAGTAGAGAAGGAGGTCCGCGGTAGAATCGAGATTTGGCGTTTCGATCGGGAAGAAAAAATTCCAAAGGGTAAATCCCGGGGTGTAGAGGGGGAAAAAATAAAATAAATTCGGGAGCTCTGTAAACATAACTACAAGACATCTTGTTCCGTATTTCGACATCCGCCGGTTGGAGGTTGGAGCGGTCGGGGAGAGCACCGACAGGGACAGAATCCAACGGGAGGAGACTACCAGAATGGGTAGTAACCGATAGGTCGGTGGAGAACCCCCGATCCGACTTAGAGAGATCTACTACCCGTAGATCTTGAGAGAAATAGACAGAGCCAATTAGAGAACTTCCCGATTTAATTAGGTCCCCAAAACACCCACGGGTTGCACCCCGAGGAAAAGGTACTGGACCCGTTCGTATTGATAAAACGACATTCGCGGATAACGCCCGACACTCTAAAAAAAAAAAAAAAAAATTGGAAATTGTAATGTTGTTCGTCTTATTGTTTTTGTTCGTTTATCTTCCGTAAAAATTTGGTCCATTTACCTGAAACATGGGTCAGGGTATCTAGGCAACGAGGGAAAAAGTGGACAATTCTCAGAGTAAATTGTGACCTTTTCGACAGTCTGTTTTCGACCCCATAGAGTGTAGCGTCAGGTACGTGCGGTTCTGTGAGTTGCAGAGCTAGTGAGACCGCACCTCTAGTTCGACTACAACCTCAGGGTAATACCGCTTAGAGTCCACAAGCTCGACCAAACTTTAGGAACTCGTCTCTGTCACCTATACAACAAATATTGGAGCTACCAGACTCGAACAACTTGAACTACCTACGACTGTGACAACATGGGAGTACAAACTACCCGAACATACTGAAATTTGGGTCCGAAGTTTCTAAGATTTTTGACAACGTGTCGGCACCGTTACTGTTTCCAGTCGTTCCTCTCCTATCCATTAGACTGCTAGTGGTCCTCGTCACAGGTGGTCGCAGCGGCGTAGTTACTAGACTTTCCCTTCTTTTCTAGCGGAGTCGTTGAAAAACAAGAACCCGAGTTATACACTCACAGAGAAATTAGACACAGTTTAAAGCTTTAAACTGGAGAGAGAACACCACATTTAAATTCTAAGGAACGACCGTGGGTATATCCCGACCCCCAGGGAACCTACACCAAAGGGGTCTCCGGTAGTATCGTCTCTCCCGGAACCAGTAGCGGAGCCATTCCCGAAGTCAGACTCGGACTTCCCGTCAGCTTTATCTCGTCCAGACTACCGAGACACAGGGGTGCAGAAACTACCGATATTAGGTATCGAGGTATTTCGTCAGAAAGACAGGACGCGTTCGGTTGAATACCAGACTCAAGTAGGGAAGGGTCTGATTATCGGATTGTTTAACTAGAGAGTCCCCGGGACCTCCCTTAAAAGAGACATATGAGAAAAGGTGGGCTAGATACTTCCACCTCTCCAGAAGTAATAAAAAAACTCACTACGGACTATATCCCCCGAGTGACCCCGGGAGACGTTCGAAAAAGGTCCACCGGTCCGTATACCGGGCATGGACTAGACATTTTCTCCGTCCTCACCACCGGACAACTCCAGGGTATGAGGTAACTAGACGGCAGGGACTGTTGTAGGGTTTTCAGCTTTCAGTGACCCTATCATCCCAACCGTCGAACTAAAGAAAGACGGACTCGTACTGTGAGAAGGAACTCTTTCCGTGTGGTAAACTATATCCACAACGACCCCTCGTGACGGAATGTATCGTAGAAGGTCAGAACCCAGTATGTTCCAACTACTCGGTCCGGGACCTCTTATCAAAGACGGGTGTCCCTCAAACCCGGCAGGAGACGGTGACGGAAAAACTCGACAAAATTTGGTGACCGGAGGGTCCCCATGGTCTGACGGCCGGATAAGGGGAGGCCCAATTGTAAATGTCCTTTCCGAAGCTCCCGGCCATTTCCCGTAGCTCCTAGAGGTTCCCAGGGGTCCTATCCAAGAGGGAAAGGTTTCACTCGAGTAACAGAAAGGGTGGGTTCCACGAGGGTTTTGAAGGAGTTCACACCCTCCGTCCCTCCCCGAGTCTAGAGAGGGAACCCGAGGTCCAGAGTCCCGTGGTCTCCCCAGAGATAAGAGAAGGTGGGGAAACAGTAGGGGTTTTCCGAGGGTACCGGGTGATAAGCGAGATCTCAGAAATAAGGGATGTCAGAGAAAACGATATAAAACCAGGCTGTACTGAGCAAAGAGTAGTTTGAAAAGGGTAACAAAAAGACTAAAACTTAACCCCTATGGGCATGGTCACTGTACGAGGAACGAGGTACTTTTCGTCTCGAACTCCCGACTTTACCAGTCTGTCTTGGGATTTCCCCCCGAGGAGTGGCACAACTTGGAGAGCGACGGTTCGTTCCGAAACATGAGCTAGAGTTCACAAGGTTCTCTTGTCTAACTGGTTTCGTTGGGTCCCCCGATTGACATGTTACCAGGGGTCTGGAATTACCGGACTCACAGTCTTTAGAGTTCAGGCGACGAATACTCGTATATAGAGTCACGGGACTCACGCCCGAGTAGTCTAAAAGACTATAATAAAGGGTACGACGACTCTGTCTTTTCTTTCTTTTCAGTGACTCCTGTTGGTGGTTTTTAGGATGACCCTCACCACCGCCGGTCTTTCAACCCGAAGACCATACGAAAACTTTGACAAATACACGGACGCAGTAACGTACCTTAAAAGAACAACCCCCGTCCGTGGGATTTCCAAAGATCGGGTAGGATACTGGGGGAATAGGACAGTACCTTCAGAAGTTCACCGTCCGCGGGATTACCGGAAATTCACGGACTGGGCACGGGTGTCCCTTCTAAGATCCGGTGCAGGAGCCAATTCTTACTAATTTCCTCTCGAAGTGGACCAACCCGAGATCAATGACTCCGAATGAACAACGTCCCGGAAGCTTCAGGCGGTCTCTCACCGGAATCGGTCCTGAATAGTTAACGGAGGTGTTGGCAAGCGGACAAGTGACTTTGAGGGCTTTTTCCTTAATTCCTGTCTAGTCTTTTCTTCTCCTCATTCTTTTATTCAGTCCTCTCAAAAAACGGTGAAGGGAGTTTTGTCTCCCCCCGGGTGGAACTTTAGGCCTAATGGAGTCCGCTATGAGGAGATTTCCCCTCGAGGTGCGACGACAGCGAGGAAGAAAGTCTCGGTGTGTCACTGTGGTGGAGGCAGGAAGGCGAAGCACGGGGTGCAACCCGCGGTCAAAGACACCGCCCGCGAGGCGTCTTTCTCTCTCCGTCACCTTGAAGGGAGTCGTTTCGGGTGCCCAGGGCTCCTCTCCACTCGGACGACAGGTGGTTGGGCCCGGGAACCGTTCGCTCTCTGTTAGTCTGCGTTGTCCTCGAGGTAGATTCGTCAAGGGGAAATAACGGTGTTTGAGAACCAAATATATCCGTTCGTTCCCCCAAAACGCTCCCTGAAAGGTATCAACGTGGTTAGTGCAATTTCCAGTTTAGTATTATACGGTATCAACGTGGTTAGTGCAATTTCCAGTTTAGAATTATATGGTATCAACGTGGTTAGTGCAATTTCAAGTTCAGCAGTAGGCGAAGAAACATTGTCCTCAGATACCATTAGTGAGCGATAAATGCACGTACCTTTAGTTCTCTCGGTTAGTTTTCAAAACTGTTTGTTGAACACGGTGCGGGAGTAAATTCCAAAGGGTAAATCCCGGGGTGTGGAAGTTAGAAAGGGTCGTAGTCCCAGAAAAGTTTACTCAGTCAAGAAACGTAGTCCACCTGTTTCATAACTTCAAAGTCGAAATCGTAGTTAGGAAGGTTACTCATAAGTCCTGACTAAGGGAAATCCTACCCGATCAACCTATAGGGTCGTCAGGTTCCCTAAGAGTTCTCAAAAGAGGTTATGATGTTTAGTTTTTTTAGTTAAGAAACCGAGAGTCGAAAGAAATATTAGGTTGAGAGTGTAGGTGAAGGGACTACCGAGTCTTCTATTTCGTAGACGGACGTTACATCCTCTGGACCCAAGTCAGGGACCCAACCCTTCTAGGTCATCTCTTCCTTTACCGTTGGGTGAGGTCATAAGAACGGACCTCTTAGGGTACTTGTCTCCTCAGACCGCCCGGTGTTAGGTGCCCCAACGTGTCTCAGGCTGTACTGACTTGCTGAAGTGAAAGTGAAAGAGTGTAAGTATGTACTGATGACCTCTTTGGCATCGAAACTGATCTGCCTATAAACAACCGTTTCATTACAGAGACGAAAAATTATACGATAGATCCAAACAGTATCGAAAAGAAGGTTCCTCGTTCATAGAAAATTAAAGTACCGACGTCAGTGGTAGACGTCACTAAAACCTCGGGTTCTTTTATTTCAGACAGTGACAAAAGTCACGGTAAGTCACATCCCTGAGTAAAAAAGGGGTAGATAAACGGTGTTTGACTACCCTGGTCTATGGTATGTAGTTTTAAATCCTTCACTCGTACAAACTAGGTATAATACATAATGTTTGTCTTAAGATCGATTCCTTTAGACTCCGAAGTCAATTCATTAAAAGACCATTTTCGTATAATTTGTGGTTGAGACGCAAAAATTGTTATTAGGAAAATTTTTTTTAGAAGAATATTTGTTCGAGAAAATCTTGTTATCTTATATCTTCCCTTTTCTTGTTAATCTAAGTGAATCAAACTTTCCGAATTACGTTCCTACTCAGTAGTTAGTGGGAAAAAACTTCTTTCTCATATCCATTCTCCTCCTATTGAGACCTTTGACGACCTCTTTCCCTTATGTACACTCCGTCAAATGGACATGTATCTTTGTTCGGTGGAAGTGACATGTATCTTTGTTCGGTGGAAAACACCACTGAGTTTTTGTTATCAAATAAAGAAACAAGTACGATCAACAAGTTCCACTGACACGTAAGTCGGTAGACAGGTCCCTCCGAGAGGACGTCCCCTTCTATGTCGTCAAGTGGTGTAGTTATGTGTGAAGGAATTAGGGTCACCGGGAAAGTGATTTACGTCCTTCATTGTGTCAGTGTAAAGGTAAGTGTAAAGTGACCGACTTGGTTCAGTTCTGATGTGGGTAAAACTTCCACCTTCCTTCCTAGAAATAAGGACACGTGACTTCCTCTTCTTTTGTGAATAGGTACTTGTTACGTAATAGACACTTTCTCTACGTACAACTAGTAACTAAAATATAAACGAGTATAAGTTCCGTTTTATGTCACTGTAAATGATATGAGGAATTTCCATTGATTCCGGAAGTGTATTTATTTATTCTAGAAATGGAAGTGTCGGTGGACTTAAAATAAAACTTTATTTCTATCGGAAAAATAAAACTTTATTTCTTCTATCGGAAAACCAGGGGTCAGAGTCAAATTCGTACCGACATTAAAACACTGTAAAGGGTACTACAATTTTCAATGACTAACATGTAGTTTCTGTCCCTGAGAATCAGGAGGAGATGAGACCTGTGAGACTTGTTTAATCTTTTACTGTTTTCATCGAAGACGTTACAAAATTTTTAATTCAAAGAATCTAAAAGATTATGTTCCGGTCATCTCGATCTTTATTCATATGACGATCTGTAGTTTACTTCTTCACCATCAAAGAATCATACACATACAAAAAAAAAAAACACACACACATGTTGGGACCAAAATTTTTTTTCATTTTTTCACCTTTTTTTCACTCTTTCCGAAGAAAAAAGTGAAAACCTTCCGTAAAAAAAAAAAAAAAAATGGTACGAACAGACTGACTGACTGAGATTACCTTAGTTATAAATGATACTTGATGACTATTTACCACCTGAAGGGACCACCGAATCTACCATTTCGCAGACAGATGGTACACCCTCTGGACCCAAGCTAGGGACCCAGCCCTTATAGGGGACCTCTTCCTTTACCGTTAGGTGAGGTCATGCTAACGGACCTTTTAGGGTACCTGTCTCCTCGGACATCCGATATCAGGTACCCCAGCGTTTGTCAGCCTGTGCTGACTCGCTGAAGTGAAGTGAAGTGAAGTGACTATTTACCTCGGATACCACGTGGATATTGAAAATCAAAGAATAAAAACGATACCAAAAGAGGATTGTGAGACAGTCAAAAACGGAAATATACCGTGACTTATGAAAGATGCAAGAGTTTATGTTCACGTAATAGGTATCGATATTATCCCACCAGATCCCAAAGAGAGTAAACTCAGAGTCTAGTACCATATTTAATTATACTTGTTACTCACTTTATAATTGTTTTATGATACAATTTAAACTCAGAAACTCCTTAATTTGTCACAGTGTTTTCTTGGATCTTTCCTTCAATGTCTAAATCTTAAGTTTCAGTCAAAGGAGTCAGTCTTAGACTCTTTACATAGAAGTTCCTTATTAGTAAATTTGAACAAAATTTGAAAAAAAAACCAATAAATAGATTTTTTTTTGGACTATGAAAGGAAGAAATTTTATTTTTACTACATAAATTCTTAGATATTTTCTATAAAGGAAACATCTTAACCTACCAATACAAAACCCCGACGTAGTAAAGTCTAGAGAATACATGTATTATTTTCATTAAAATAAAGTAAAATATGATTCTTATTTACTGAGGTTTTTGATACGTCTTTTTTATATGTACTACACTTACAGAAGTTTAAGGAATGACTATCAGTGGTCCCTCAAAATTTAAACTTCTTATTATCGTAGAACTTAATGCTTTTAAAAGATAGGTTAACTTGCTAACAGGATTTCTTCGTATTATTACAGAAAACTTATAATGTGAACGAAGTTAATTCCTTTTTACCTCGTGATTTATACGAAGTACGGGGATGAAGTTAGTAATGAATTATTTCATTAATTTTCTCTAGACCTAACTTAAAAATCCAATAAATTAATTTTCTTTTAAATACCGATAAAAACTCGTCGTTTTTTTTTTTTTTTTTAACTGTTCGTTTTCCTTGTGACGAAGTATCAATAAAACATACAAGAAGAGACTCATTTTTTTTTTTTTTTTTGTTGAAACGTTGCATAAATTTTAACGTAGAATAAAGAGTAGAGTCCATAGAGAGGTATCCACGGTTGTTATAGTAATCCACTTGTCGAGTGACGGGATTTCACAAGGACGTGTACTCGATAGCTTTTCCGACGAGTCTAAAATTTGAACATCTATTGACCGAGACCGTATACAATAATCAAACTAAAGAAGAGTTGAGGACGAAAGAAGGTAGTTTCCCTGTGATAGTCTCTTAAGTTATTTCTGATCATTTAGTCTGTTGATTATCAGAAATGTCAGACTTGTCTCATTTTTTTTTTTTTGTTTGTTTGTTTGTTTGTTTGTTTTTTTTTTTTTTTTTTTGAAACTATCCTTAAGCATAATAAGGTCTCATTTTTATGAAATTGTAAGTAAACTTAACTCACTAACTTCTAGGAACTATTCAATATCATACAATAAAGACTTCCTTTCGTCACAATATGATGGGAATTAAAGACTGGACTGTGGAACAACGAAGTCTTTTCTGACATTTTAGAGGATCCTAAAACACCGTACAAAGGGGACACACACTGTCAGGAAACACGAGTAGTAGTATATAAAGGTCCCTAATATAGTAAAACTCCCATTCGTACTGGTATACTGAAGGAAACCGGTTGTTTTCACTGTACACACAACTAATGGTACATAAAGGTCCGTAGTGTTGTAAAGTAAAGAAACGAGGGAAACTTCCATCCGTACTGGTTGGTGTACTGAAACCGATTATCTTCACCACCACATAGAATGGTACCTTACCTTCGACAATACGTTAAAAGGTCTAATAAAGGAGGACAAAGTTAGATTGAAACATTTATTTATAAATTTACTTCTGAGACCAAAGGAACTAAGATCTCTTTGATACTACTCGTTTTGGGAGCCGACCCACACATACACACATCTTTTACAAAAACAATATAAGTTCGTGATTAAAAAAAGGGAAAATGGGTCGAATTGGACGACAGAACTGTCTATGTGAGACAAGAGGGTCTCTATCGAGTTAATGTTTACTTAATTTCTCAGTCTTTCTACGTGACCTTGAGACTACTTTACATCGTGACGTACACCGAACCGAAAATAAATACATTTTAATTTGAGTCTCTTTAACCAACAACGATGATCGTTGGACGAAGAAATAATTGGTGACTTTACTACAATTCTTGGGTTTAGTACGAGTGATCTATCTTGGTCAGACAATCTATACGGACGACAAGGACAGAAGAGATTCAGGAGGGTATGGAGACTGATGAGAGAGAGTAACTTTCGAAGTATCGAGGTCTCGGACATACGTGTGAAAAGTTCGTCGTAACCAGAAAAGAACTACCAAAGAACGCTTAAGACTGGGGTGAAAAATTTAAATGAAAGAGTATTACGATTCACCGTAAAGTTAGTCTTATAAAAGGACAAAACCACCCCTTAAAAGAAAACTAGAGATAAATTGTGTGAAGGAAACTGGGTCTTCACTTAAGTTTACGTCAAAATTTTATCGACTGAGACCTCAGTGTACACAATCCAGGTCTAGTACCAACACGATAAACTATTCAAATCCCGTGACCCGTTAAATTCTTTTGTCAGGAGAAAAAGTAGAAAGGTACTCTTTTTCCCTTACGATGAGATTCCCGATGTGACTTCTAACTCTATCAGTCGTAATTGTCAAAATTGGTAACACACGAAACGAGATAAGTCAGTAAGTCAACGCAGGATGAGAGAAACCGAGGTACCTGACATCGGGCGGTCCAAGGAGTAAGTATCTTAAAAGGTCCGTTCTTATGACCTCGTCTAATGGTAAAAGATGAGGTCCTCTAACAGGATTGAGTTTCTACCTTGAACGTAGAGAGGGTAGAGGACATAACCGTCCGTCTAAAAAACGATGATTGTGGTGGACCCTTCGGGCAAAATGTGTAATTCATAATATTAATGGTGGGTGTGGTTGTGACCGTAAGGAGTATAGTCGATGATCGAGGATACTAATGTAAGACTCTTGTGGGGTAGAATGTTTTAAAATTGTTAACGTTTATACGTAATTAACCAGAGAAAATATTTGGAAACTCACTCACGAGGAATTATATGGTTTATCCCGAAAAAGTTAAGACGAAATGTTGAAAACAATACGTCCGGGAAAGAGTATCAACGATTTACTATCTTGTCTGATCGAATCCGAAGAAAATAAGACTTTTGAGTCTGGATCACCACAATAGTATATATTTGTTAACGATGTCTTAACTTGTTATAATTATTTAATAAAATAATACTAATCGTAGAGGCGAATACTGTTTTATCATAGAGGTTAAAAACGAAAAGATTAGTGATAATTAAAGTCACCTCATTCGGTCAGGTGTAGTGACGTCACTATCAATTCTTTAGATTATCCTATAGGATTTTTCCTTTAGTTAAAAAAAAGATCAAAATAAAAACGTTGAGGATTAAGTATTTAAAATTTTTTAAACCTTTTATAAAAAAAATAAATATTCATAATAAAAAGGGTTAATTTATTATAAGTTCAGTGACGAGACCTTACTCTATTTATGTTCAAGTTTATCTCTAACAGGTATTTAGAGTATATGAAACTAGAAACTTCTATATTAAGGGATTTACCTGATTAAAATTTTAAAAATACTGACTATATGGATATTATCGAGGTAATTAAAATTGTTAAAAACTCAAAATATTGATATCGTATTTTAAAAGATTCTATACTTTTTTATCTTCTGTAATCGTCGTGTGTCCTTAGACTGTATTTAACATCTTCAGGAAACAGACATATTCTTTCCTGTGACACTATATCGTCTATAAAAATTTTGTTTTAAGATGAAAGGAAAGTCTCCGTTTTAGAATTACTTTAATGTAATTGTGGGAACACAGTTTTGGTATCACCGTTGGAATCTTACGAAGAAGGTACTGAGTAATAGAAAAGTTCTCTATAATGTAGAGGTGAACCTCTACGTTATTCATCATTTTAGACAGACTTTATTTTCGTAGGTGAACTTATAAAAGTAGTAGTTCATCCAGTATACGAACTTTCCAAAAGTTAATATTAATGACGTCCTTTCTGACCCTTCCCACACTAGTAACTATTACGGAAAAAGGATCGATATCTGTAATATTTCCATAGGGTATTAAGTCGCATTAAACGAGTAGTTGGTCGTATTAAAGTACGTTAAACACGAGGTCCATGTCTCACTTGTACCAAATCGTCTTGTCACGGATTCAAAAACAAAACAAAATCAATTTAGAGGTTATAATGATACAGTATTAATTTGTCTTCCGTTTTGTGTTCGAAGGTCTAATGACTTTGTACAAAAACTTCGACAACAAAGAGACACTATTAAACCATTACGTCTTCCCAACTCTCCTAATGAAAACTGGAGTACACTAATCCCTTATCTTTTAACCTCAGAGTTAAGTCAAGTCAAGTCAGCGAGTCAGCACAGGCTGAGAAACGTTGGGGTACTTAATGTCGTGCGATCCGAAGGGACAGGTAGTGGTAGAGGACCTCAAGTGAGTCTGAGTGCAGGTAGCTCAGGTACTACGGTCGGTCGGTAGAGTAGGACCCAACAGGGGAAGAGGAGAACGGGGGTTAGGGAGGGTCGTAGTCTCAGAAAATGTCACTCTGTTGAGAAAGGTACTCCACCGGTTTCATGACCTCGAAGTCGAAATCGTAGTAAGGAAGGTTTCTTTAGGGTCCCAGCTAGAGGAAATCTTACCTGACCAACCTAGAGGAACGTCAGGTTCCCTGGGAGTTCTCAGAAGAGGTTGTGGTGTCAAGTTTGTGTAGTTAAGAAGTCACGAGTCGGAAGAAGTGTCAGGTTGAGAGTGTAGGTATGTACTGGTGTCCTTTTTGGTATCGGAACTGATCTACCTGGAATCAACCGTTTCATTATAGAGACGAAAACTTATACGATAGATCCAACCAGTATGGAAAAGAAGGTTCCTCATTCGCAGAAAATTAAAGTACCGACGTCAGTGGTAGACGTCACTAAAAACTCGGGGGTTTTTATTCCAGACTGTGACAGAGATGACAAAGGGGTAGATAAATTCTAGTGAATTTACACCAGAAATACAACAGTAGTTCAGTGAGACAACACAGGTAGAACAACGTTGGGTACCTGACGTCGTGTGATAGGGACAGGAAGTGATAGAGGGTTTTAAACAAGGTTGAGTAAGTTACAAGGTAACTTAACCACTACGGTAGGTCGGAGACAACGGAAAAAGAGGAGAACGGGAGTTAGAAAGAGACGTAGACTCAAAAAAAGGTCATTCAACCGAAAAGTGTAGTCCACTAGTTTCTTAACCTCGAAGTCGAAGTCGTAGTCAGGAAGGTTACTTATAAGTCCTGACTAAAGGAAATCCTAACTGATCAAACTAGAGGAACGACACGTTCCCTGAGAGCTCTCAGAAGAAGTCGTACTGTTAAACTTTCGTAGTTAAGTGAGTCGGAGGAAATACCAAGGACATGTAGGTATACACTGATGACCTTTTTGTTATGAAACTGAGATATTTGGAGACGTATAATTTTTCGTCTCTGTAGACAAACACATCCACATCCATACAGTCTCGAAAAAGAAGATTCCTCTTTGACTGAAAATTAAAGTACCAACGTCAGTAACAGGTGTCACTAAAACCTCGGGTTCTTTTATTTAAGATAGTGACAAAGGTAAGGTGGGGGTGAGGTAAATAAACGTTGTTTCACTACCCTGACCTACGTTTACACCAGAACAATCTTGTGTTTATCAAACCCAAGTCTAAGTTTCGTGACGTAGGAACTTTGATCCTAATTTACTGTTATTTGGTCGTGAACGTGTTTAATGTCGAATCATGACTTATTGGATCTCGTTGGACCTTTGTAGATTTAATGGGTTTAACTTCATGTGACATTTAAGAATCATACAGACCCATATTCTTTCTTTGTTCTTATGAGTCACCCTATCTATTATAGCAACCAGTGTTAAAAAATAATGAAAAAAGTCTGAATTGGTTTTTATTGGTCCCTGTGTTCCTCTGTTTGACTGTACTCATTTTTAGTATGTGTTAATCTGTTATTGATGTCCTTTAGTCTTCAACCTTGATGAGATTGGTTTTAGAAATTGTTGAGACTAATGATACGAACGTTTCATTTTTATATTATAGTTTCACTAAAAATTCTAAAGAGGTTTAATCAAATTTTCGACGTGTCACTTAAAATTTCTTTTTGTTTATCCTTTTATGTATTCATATATGATCAACTAATTTTCGTTAGTTAATCTGTTGGTACTTCTCCCTTGATCGTTTGACTTGATGTCCACTCCACTTTTATATGTTTTATTTAGACTTTCTTTGTTTGTGTACATTCCCTCTTTTCAATTCTCTTATGTCATATATTATCCTTGCAATTTGAAAATTAATAAACCTCACGATATTACTCTTCTCTCATACTTAATTTTTTCTAAACTTCTACATTGTAGGTTATAAAAAAGTCCTAAATAATATCTTTAAGATTTGTGTCTAAATTCCTTTAAATATTTTGGGAGTTTCTATTATTGGTTTTTCCTTTGGTGTACGTGTCTGTGTAACGATTTTTTGAAGTCTTATAGACTCTCCTCGTCCAAAATTGGAGTTCTTTCGATCTTTCTTTATATCTGAGAGAAGTTTCTTTTTTATAACTTGACGGTTTAATTAAAATATTGTCTCTTTGATTTTGAGTTGAACTTTTACAAAACTATCTTTTACTGACGGTTGAATCTTAATATAAATCCTTTCCGTAGGAAGTTTATATTCCCACTGTTTTTGATTACCCTGGAACGGTGTTCTTCTCAAAGTAATATTCTTTAATATTTTCAAAGTGAATTTATCTTTCCTATTGTGTCATACCTTCAAATCCTTGCCTCTTTCTGTAACTCTTACCTTTATATATGTACTTACGTACATATATTAATACATACATTCATATATGTATTGACTATATACGTATGTATGTGAATATATACACACGCATAAGTGTAAACGTCTCAAAACATATCTATAGTGACTTTGATATTTTTATTGTAAAACACTTTAATTATATATATATATTAAGAATTTACATATATTTAAGTATATTAAATCCTTGTTTCGTCATGTACTTAAATTTCAAAGGCTTCATGACATATGGTTGTCACTCATTTGTTTTCCTTGATTTATCACGATTCGAAATATACATTTCCTAAGTCAAACGTTAAAGATACGATAAGGAAGGTTATGACATCCGTGATAGATAAATTTGAAGGAACGACCGAGTCACCATTTTTTAGACGGACTTTTCGTCCTTTACATCCAAGTTAGGGACTCAGTCCTTCCAAGGGATTTTTTGTTATACCATTGGGTGACGTCATAAGAAAGGATCCTTTAGGGTACCCGTCTCCTCGGACCGTTTGATGTCAGGTACCCCAGTATTCTCAGTCCGTGTTGAATCGTTGATTTGTTGTTGTTTAGATAAATATCGATTTTAATTATTCTTAATTAATTTTAGTTAAATTTTCGTCACGAAGTCAGTGTGATCGGTTGTAATGTTCCCGAATTATCAGTATTCACCGATTATCTGTAGATCTACCTGTTGTGTCTATGTTTTATGAAAGTATACTGTCTTTCGAGATAACTTTTCGGAACGTAGGTTTCGTTGTATATTTTACTGTCTTCTAATACACTTCTATGTTTATTTACTGTTTTTACATCAATAAAATTTTTACGTGAATTCTCCAGTTCTTTAATTTCACATATATCTTAACTTTCGTCTTCGTATGTAATTCCATCATTTAAATTTTAGTATTATAAATCTTATTAAAATTATATTTAGTTAATTACAGATTAATTTTGTGTTTTTATCATCAAGCTTATATTTGTTTCGAGTTATTATATAGTCACAAAGAATATTCTATCGGTAGATTTTGTAATCGTATACTTTGGAACTTTTATTTCCAATTGATTAAGATAATGTGATTGGTCTTTTTCTTTCGTCCACACCGATGTGATTGTAGATTTTTTTATTTATATTTTCCTATTTCGTCTCTACAGTCTCTACTTCTCCCTGAGAAGAATTAGTATTTTGTTTCAAAATACAGAGATCGATTTTCTTAAAATTTACACATACGCAAAATAGTGGATTTAACTTTATCTTTCGTATTGAAGTGTCTTGATATTTTTATTAAAATTTCTTTTTTTTTTCTTTTGAAGATTTAATATTACCTCTTAAAATTACAGAGTGATTAAATATCTTATAGTCTCTATCATTTCATTTTTACTATCTAAAATTGATACTTTAATTGTGTAAATTGAATTTTTTTACGTCTTCCGAAGAGGGATGTCGATATCTTCTATTAATTAAAGTCCTTTTGTATCTTTTAGATAGTTTTTTTTTTTGGGATATATTATCTCATATTTTATTTTAGAGTTACGCAAAGTTCCTAAATTTGGTCTCTCTTGAAAAGGACTGGATTAAGGTAATTTGGTTTATAGTCTAACGTTCATAGGGATACTGGGAATACATTAAATTTCAATTCTTTATATGTGAAGTTCTTTTAGGGAGATGGTTTCCTCTATACTATAACTTTTTTACAGTTATCTATGTATGTATATCTATTAATGGAATTTACATTTACCTAATTTCCGAAGTTGGTTTTGTGTGTCTGACTGACTCTCCTATGTTTTTATTCTAGGGCTTTATGTGATAAATGTTTGATAGATGAA
Source organism: Capra ibex (assembly GCA_006410555.1). Lineage (NCBI taxonomy): Eukaryota > Metazoa > Chordata > Mammalia > Artiodactyla > Bovidae > Capra > Capra ibex. Next base: position 40,750,656 of record SJYO01040405.1, on the reverse strand, counting down.
GACTGGATGTCTACGTATGTTTGACCTTTACTCCTCCACCTTTTTCTATAAGGTACGTTTACCTTTAGTTTTCTTTCGACCTCATAGTTATGAGTATAGTCTGTGTTATCTGAAATGTTATTTCTGACGATGTTCTCTGTTTCTTCCTGTAATGTTTTACTAGTTCCTAGTTAGGTTCTTCTATATTATCAAAATTTATATGTACATGGGTTGTGTCCTCGTGGGGTTGTATATATTGTTTATGATTGTTAGTTTTCTTCTCTTTAATTGTCGTCGTGTTATTATCACTCCGTTAAATTGGAGGTAAAGATAGTTACCTGTCTAACTTGCCTGTTTTATAGTTATTTCTTTGAGTCCGAAATTCACTTTGTAATCTGGTCCACCTTAATTAACTATAAATGTGTCGTAAGGAAAGTTTTCGTCGTTTGATGTGTAAGAAGAATTCACATATATCTGATAAGAGGTCCTGACTGGTGTATGACCCGGTGTTATGAAGTTACATCCGAAGTTGTCATGTACTTGGCTCTTGAACGTCTACATGTTCGACCTAAATCTTTACCGTCTCCTTAGTCTCTAGTTTAACAGTTGTAGGTGACCTAGTATCTTCTTTCCTTCCCTTAAGGTCTTTTTTTTTTATATATATATATAAAGACGAAGTGACTGATCTATTTGGGAATTCTGACACATCTAGAGTCGTTTGACACCTTCTAAGAACTCCTCTTCCCTTGTAGTCTGGTGGTATAGGTGGAGGACTCTTTGGACGTACGTCCAGTTGTTCGTTGTCAATCTTGACCTTTATCTCGTTATCTGACAAGTTTTAACCTTTTCCTCATACAGTTCCGAAATATAACAGTGTGATGAATAAATTAAGTATACGTCTCATGTAGAACACTTTAGGGACCGACCTACTTCGTGTTCGACCTTAGTTCTAACGTTCCTCTTTGTAGTTATTGAAGTTTATACGCCTACTGTAGTGGGATTACTGTCTTTCGTTTCTCCTTGATTTCTTGGAACAGTACTTCCGTTTTCTCCTTTCCCTTTTTGACTGAATTTGGAATTGTAAGTTTTTTGCTTCTAGTACCGTAGATCAGAGTAGTGAAGTACTGTTTATCTACCCCCCCTCCTATTTAACTTTGTCACTGTCTGAAATAAAATAACCCGAGGTTTTAGTGACGTCTAACATTGACGTCGGTACTTTACTTTTCTACGAACGAAGAACCTTCTTTTCAATACTATTTGGATCTGTAGTATAATTTTTCGTTTCTGTAATGAAACGTCTGTTACCAGGTATATCAGTTTCGTACTAAAAAGGTTATCAGCACATTCCTACACTCACAACCAACGAGTTTGAGTACAGGGAACTCAGCCACTACGATAGATTGGTAGAACAGGAGACGACAGGGGAAGATGAGGACGGAAATTAGAAAGGGTCCTAGACATTGTACGATACGTCTTTTCTTTTACTTCTTTAATGTAAATGTACGTTATTGGGATAACTTTGATTTCAATATAATTATTGTAACTCTTTTCTTTCGAGTTACGTTCTTGACAAATGGGAAACTAACGAAAACATATAAAATTTTATCTGTTCCCATTTGTTCTTGTAAATCTTTTTACATTAATACGTTTATGATAATTATTTTCGTTTCTAACTTAATAGTATTTTTAGTTATATGAGTAATTGTAGTCTTTTGCATCCTCAAGACAATACGATATCCTTGAAAGATCAATAATCACACAAACGGATGTCACCATAATCGGAATATTTTCTATAAATCAACTTATAAATACGAAACATGTGAAAAGAGACACAAAGAATACAAAGTGCTATTTTTTATAAAAATTTTTTCCGTTTTTAGCTACTCTCGTTCGTACAATAGGAGACGTAAGTGACTAGTTGATAAAGGATAATTTACAGGTACTATACGATCAGAGAGATCCACTACATTAATGTTATTTGTTATTACTTTTTTTTTTGACGAGTACACTTCAAGATATCAGATCATTCTATGACTACCCAAAGAGAGTTAAATGGAGGCTCAAATTTCGTGGTCAGAATTTTATTAGTATCATTTGGATAATTTCCCACTCTATAATTAAATTAAAGTCATGGTAGATTACAATGAAAAGATAGTGTCATAGAGTGGTTCTAAACCTCGAACTACACTATTTGTTTATCCTTTTGTTAGACCCTCATGAAGGTCGATTTAGGTAACACCCCAACTCATCACCCTTTCCCTTACTCTCTCGTTTATGAGACGATGACGACGACGACGACGACGACGATTTAGTGAAGTCAGTACAGGCTAAGACACGTTGGGGTATCTGCCGTCGGGTGGTCCGAGGGAGCAGGGACACTAAGAGATCCGTTCTTGTGACCTCACCCAACGGTAGAGGAAGAGGTTACGTACTTTCACTTTTCACTTTCACTTCATCAAGTCAGTACAGGCTGAGAATCGCTGGGGTACCTGACATCGGGTGGTCCGAGGGGGTAGGTACCCTAAAAGGTCCGTTCTCATGACCTCACCCCACGGTAACGGAAGAGACGTTTATAGACCCGTCATTATTTTCGTTTTCCTTCAACTGGATAAGTCCCTGATCGTCCGAGTGTCTGTTTATGGAGACAAATAGTGTGGACAACCATGATTAACCAAAGGTCCGTTGGTGTTGAAATTAAACCAACCTTTTTTACGTCTCCTTTTCTATATAAATGAGTTCATGACGGTGCAATTTTCTTCTTTTTCAGTACCTCACAAATAACTTGGTAGGATTTGGAACTGTAAATTTTTTAACTACTCATACATAATAAATTACATTTTAAATACCATTTTGCAAAATAGAAAATCTTTAGTAAAACTTCGTTTTATAAACATATTGGTACAATGTATTTATATATATATATATATATATATATTTATACGAATATATATATACCCGAGAGGACCACAAAGTCACCATTTCTTATACGGACATCACCTCCTCGACGTCCTCTACATCCAAACTAGGGACAAAACCCTTCTAAGGGACCTTCTCTTTTACCGTTCGGTGACGTCATAAGAACGGACCTATTAGTGTACTTGTCTCCTCGGACCGTCCGATGTCAGGTACCACAACGTTCTCAACCTGTGTTAACTCGATGACTCATGTGCGTGTGTGTGTGTGTGTGTGTATATGTAATTGTGAATATGTATAAATATGACATTTTTCACAACTGACCACTCTTTATCTTATTTTCGCGATGTAGATTAGTATCAATTTCCGATAACCTTTCCTTTATAAATTACTTAGTAATCCTTTCAAAATGAAGAAATATCCTTTTCTATATTGTCTTAAATGGAACCTTAAGTAACCTTGTTGGAAGAAAAGTATATCAAATGACTAGGTCTTAAGTACTAACTGAAAGTAATTAATAGTACTTCGTAAACGATGTATGTCGGGGGTTATACCCACATACTTATGTACATATGTGTATAGGTATGTATTCAAAAATGATATATGTACATGTTTATATATACATAATGTACATATGTGGTTAGATATATATGATATCCGTACCATGTTACATAACGTATAGGTGTAGGTATATACGTAAGATTTTTATCGCAATTTATAGTTATATCAATTAATTAAACAAATAAATTATTAATAAACACTGTCATACGACGTATGTCTATTACAAAGGTATTAATTTTCTTAGTACCGAGAAAGGGAATACCTTTTTCGGTCATTCATTTGTTTACTAATAATTTATTAATCCATCGATGAAGATACTACTCTCAATTCTCCCTCTTTATGTCTTAATATAATTTAATATCTCAGAGAAACTTCTTTTGTTTATCTTTGAATCTTCATAATCAGTGTCTTTACAAGTAGAGTCCCTTTGACGTCACCGTTTATTTTTCTTTATCGGTAATCATATTATTATTTATATTATTTTTATAGTTAATAGGTTTCGAAATTCAACAATAAAATAATGTATTTTAAACTTATTTCATTCTTTATGTATACTATAAATGGAGTCGATGTATCCTTATATATTGTTAAAATTTCGATAGTAGTTACCACTTTATATTTATGACATTCTTTTACATTGTAATATTGGTTCGACTGTAGGACCCGATAATATATAGAGTCCATCTTTACGTTCAACCTTTTGAGTAGTATATAATAAACAACGATGAGTTAGGAAAAGTAGTAACCTCAAATTCTTGGTAATAGAGGTGTCACACGAGTCAGCGAGTCAGTACAGGTCGAGAAACGTTGGGGTACCTGACCCCGGGTGGTCCGAAGAGACAGGTACCTTAAAAAATCCGTTCGTATGACGTCATTCAACGGTAAAGGAAGAGTTTGAGGTGTCATCTATTATCGTTTCTGGAGGATTTCACAAAATAGAGGTTTGGAAAGGTGGAAGGAAATGGACCTGTAAGAGGTATAACGACTAAAACTTGAAGGATTCTACCTTTACGTTATAGATAAAAAGAGGGTCTGAAAATGACCTGTAATAATTAACATCTAAGAAGTAAAGGAGAGATACGACGTCGACGATTCAGAGAAGTCAGCACAGACTAAGACACGTTGGGGTATCTTCCGTCGTTTGGTCCGAGGAGGCAAGGACCCTAAGAGGTCCGTTCTTATGACCTCACCCAACGGTAAAAGAAGAGGTTACGTACTTTCACTTTTCACTTTCATTTCAGCGTGTCAGCACAGTCTGAGAATCACTGGAGTACCTGACGTCGGTTGGTCCGAGGAGGCAGGTACCCTAAAAGGTCCGTTCTCACGACATCACCCAACGGTAAGGCGAGATATCGTATTCCGATTACCTCTGTAAAAGGAAGTCATGAAATGAACAGTTATTTCTCCAACTGAACTAACTAGATTCTAATCAATATAAGGGGAATACTAATTAGTGATCAAAGGATTCTAAACCGAGTATTTGTCATAAAAAACCATTTCCCTAGTCGAGTCCTCTACCTTGGTGTCAGTCCAGTTACCCCATATTTCCTAAAAATTTTATTTGTACTTTTTTTCTTCAACACAACTCAGATGTTCTTTCGGTGATCTGCTCTGTGAATAAAACTTATGACACCTCGTACTTAGTAAATAGGTGGTATTTCTTTAGTGTTTAGTGTTTCTTTGTTGGATTGAGTCAAGTCAAGTCAAGTCAAATCAGCGAGTCAGTACAAACTGAGAAACTTTGGGGTACTTAGTGTCGTGTGGTCCGGAGGGACAGGTAGTGGTAGAGGGTCTCAAGTGAGTCTACAGGTAGCTCAGTCACTACGGTAGGTCGGTAGAGTAGGAGCCAGTAGGGGAAGAGGAGGACGGGGGTTAGGGAGGGTCGTAGTCTCAGAAAAGGTTACTCAGTTTAGAAGAGTACTCCATCGGTTTCATGACCTCAAAGTCGAAATCGTAGTAAGGAAGGCTTCTTTAGGGTCCCGACTAGAGGAAGTCTTGCCTGACCAACCCAGAGGAACGTCAGGTTCCCTGAGAGTTCTCAGAAGAGGTTGTGGTGTTAAGTTTTCGTACTTAAGAAGCCGTGAGTCGAAAGAAGTGTCAGGTTGAGAGTGTAGGTATGTACTGGTGACCTTATTGGTATCGGAACTGATCTGCCTGGAAACAACCGTTTAATTACAGAGACGAAAAGTTGTACGATAGATCCAACCAGTATTGAAAAGAAGGTTCCTCATTCGTAGAAAATTAAAGTACCGACGTTAGTGGTAGAAGTCACTAAAACCTCGGGGGGTTTTATTACAGACTGTGACAAAGGTGACAAAGGGGTAGATAAAGGGTACTTCACGAACCCTGGTCTACGGTGCTAGAAGCAAAAGACTTACAACTCGAAATTCGGTTGAAAAAGTGAGAGTGAAAGTGAAAGTAGTTCTCCGAAAAATCGAGGAGAAGTGAAAGACGGTATTCCCACCACAGTAAACGTACAGACTCCAATAACTATAAAGAGGGTGTCCTGACCTTTTCCAGTCAAAAGTAAGGTTAGAGTTTCTTTGCGTTACGGTTTCTTACGAGTTTGATGGTTTGTTAACGTGAGTAGAGTGTGCGATCATTTCATTACGAGTTTTAACAGGTTCGATCCGAAGTCGTTATACACGCGGCACTTAAAGGTCTAGTTCAACCAAAATCTTTTCCATCTCCTTGGTCTCTAGTTTAACGATTGTAGACGATCGAGTACCTTTTTCGTTCTCTCAAGGTCTTTTTGTAGATAAAGACGAAATAACTGATACGGTTTCGGAAACTGACACACCTAGTGTTATTTGTTGGATTGATTGTCTGATGTTTTTTCCTTAAGAATCTTTTTGACGTGGACTCTATGCCCCAACTCAGAAAGGGTTTCGGGGAAGTTGTAGACCTAAATGTGACTATGATCGTGTATATAAAGACATACCTAAAAGGACAAACGGTCGAAAAACATACGTATCGTAGATTTAATTTAATGATGAGAAGATTGTAGAAGAAAACTAAAATTCATTTTGAAGTAATAGATAAAACAAACATTCAGGGGTTTAAAGAGTCCAAGAAAGAGTTGAGTACCGAAAACGTTTACAGTGACGAACGGACATACGGGGAACGATGGTTGGATGAGAGTTGATTCAAGGTGACCTGAAGACCAAAGTAGATTTTATACAGTCGGATTGACTGAAGGAGGAAAAGGTGTCTAAGATTACCATACGATTCTAAGAGGAATAGTTTTATAGATTGTTTACTCCAGTATATCTGAACGTCAAAATAAAACATTCTAGGACGTTGTGTGGTTGTGGTTCATAGGTAGGAACCTCATAGGGAATGAGGTTCGTGTCACCGATCTTTCCATATCGTAGAGTTATTTCCTACAACTCTCTTTCTACATATTTACGTACTTGACTAATATACGTATAGTCTTCAATATTCAAAAAACTCAACAACTTTGAACTTAAATATTTAGACACAATAATATTTAATCAGGTTGAGTCTTCCTCTTACTAAAGAATATATGTTAAAATGTGTGAGACAAGGGAGATAGGTACGACTACTACGAAACCTGTCGTCCCTTTGGTTACGTTATGAAGTAAGACTTTGAAAACAAATAGATACAGAGGTTACTGTTTTCTTCATGAGGTTTCAAAAATCCTGTCAGAAGTTTTAACACACTACCACTCCACAAGTCCTTCTGTAGTAGTAATTACAGAGGTCCTAGAAGTTGTCACTGTCTCTTTACGAATTTTGTGTTCTGTTCTTCACACACATATTGATACATATACATACAATAAATTGAATCTATAGAAATTTGTAGTGGAAGCAAGTAAAATGTCATTTGTGAAAGTAAAGATCCTCAATTACTCGGGCGATCAGACTATCCGGGGGAGTATTGGTGTACATAGAAGACCCATTAAACTACTCCGTCTTATAACGTTCACGACTTTTCCTATCACGTTTATTAACAAAGGTCTCATTCAATCTTTTCATTCTAAAATAAAACCCAATCGTAAAAGTACCTCCAGTAGGGTTTTTACTCCAGTGAACTTGACTGGAACTTTTTACAATCTATGTCAGTTTCCAAATAGTTATAAAGGAATTGCTTTTTTATTTATTCTCGAAGTAATAGAAATAAGATGTCATAATATTTGGATCGTTACTGGAGAGAAGTTAAAATAAAGTTTCATTTTAATAAGTTAAATAGTATGACAATCGGTTGGTCATTTTATAAAACAGTAATGAAATAAGTTTCACGTTAATAACACTGATCAAAACACATCCATGATTCAATCCCTTTTTCTTGTGTCACCACCTGATCTACTTGATCCAAGAGAGAATTACTTCACTGTCAGATAGTCATTTATATACTAAATTTATCTAATAATTGAGTTTTGTATTGAAAGCTAAGATTATTCCTCATCCCTTCTCTCTATGTCTACCTATTTCACTGTATTCTTTTTAGGGTCAAGGAACCGTATTAGTTGTCTCCAGTGTATGAGGTGTTGAAACCTCCGTAGAAAGTGTGTGTGTGTGTGTGTGTGTGTTTTACGTCACATATCTCTGCTCGAAATAAAATTGACCTACCCTTAAATCTACACTGTCTTAATCGATACATAGATATCTTCTCCGAGACGAATTTCCCATTTCTGACCTAAACCCCAACTCTTGTTTTCGACCGTACTTTTTTTTTCTGTAAAAAAGTCACCGAGTACCCTGTTTATTATTTCCATTACCCTTACCTCAGTCTCCCTTTACCTGTTTATTTAAATCCTTTGCGTTAATTATCCTGAACGCTATACATAAACATCCAATGATTCCCCCTACGTCTCAAGAACTCCACAATGAATAATTGATTCCGGTGGTCAATTTGTTTTACTCTATTATAATTTATTAAAAAGGAATATGAAATATGAGACATTCTAAATGGTACTTTGGGAATTCGTCTTTATCCCTAATCTACAAGCCTATATACATACGCACACACACAAGTCAACACAGACTGACAAAACACTGGGTTTCCAGATATCAGGAGGTCTGAGGAGACAGGTACCTTAAAAGGTCCATTCTTATGGTCTTACCTAACGGTAAAGGATTAGGTCCCCCAGAAGGACTGAGTCCCTAGTTTTCTCTAGTTTGAGAACACGGAGGACGTACCGTTCACCTAAAAAGTGGTAATTTGTGGACTCCTCAGGTCTATATATATATGTGTATGTATTTTTACCCGACCTTTAAAAATAAATACTAAGATCACATACACACGAGTGAAAGAGTCAACACAAGTTGAGAAAAATTGTGGTAGAGGAGACAGTTACCTTAAAAGGTCCGTTCTTATAATCTCACCCAACGGTAAAGGATGAGGTCCCCTAGAAGAGTTGAGTCTCCACCTCGGGTCCAGAGAACCTAGAGGACGTAACCATCCGTTTAAGAAATGGTGACTTGATGAACCCTTCGGGTATAAGATCACATAATCCATATGATTTCCCCTCGCTATAACTGTAATTTTTGATTCTAATTAAAGTACACAGCTTCACGGTCGAAAGGTTTTTAGTGTCGTCCTTTTCATTTGAATTGGTCAGAATTTTGTAACATGAACCTGAAAAGTCAAGTGTAAGTCATTGGAACAAGACCACACTTTTAGAGAGGGGTAAGAGTCCCGAAATCAAAACCGAGGACCATATCCTAATCCCATCCGAAGACCTTGTTAGTACTCCCAGTAGGTAGTAGTAGTTCAAGGAGCTAAAAGGGAATCATTCACGAACGTCTTAGACTGTTTAAAAATATAGGAGATATATAAATCGGGTCCTTTTCAAAGTCACTAGAAGACTTTAGAGACCGAGACTAAAGAAAATAGACGTTACTATTTAGTTCTCGGTGATACCTCATCACTTTTCTTGTCCATAAGTTATTTGTCTGTCTGGTCAAATTTAGTACCGATATGAACAAAACCTACTCAATGAGGTAGTTAGAATGAGTAGCTGGAACACGTGTAATTCACATTCATACATACATTCATATAGATCGTATATAATCCACGTTTTGTTGACAATGAAAGGTAAAAGGATATTACTTGTTGTGACTGAAACAAAATAAAGAGGGATCAGATATAAAGACCAGTGACAGAAGGAAAGGAAAGTCAGGATCCTACACATAACAAGGTCCAACCATGTAAGGGACGTAGATTAAGATCGACTAAATTATAACCCCTTTTAGGTGACACTCTAATCTCACACGTGTATCTAACGTCAGACAAATGGTGAATTTATTAATGTTAATATTTCATGTTACCTGAAGGGTCCATCGAGTCACCATTTTTTTTTTTTTTTTTTTTAGGTGGACAGTTACGTCCTCTACACCCAAGTTAGGGACCCAACCTTTCTAGAGTACCTCATCCTTCACCGTTGGGTGAGGTCGTAAGAACGGACCTTTTAGGATATCTGTCTCTTCGGACCACCCGATATAAGTACCCCAGAGTTTTCAGTCTGTGGTGACTCACTGTTTCACACATACGTGCGTGTCACATATTTCATAACCCCTCCCAAATTTATTGGCTGTAAGTTAAATTCTTTTATTTTGGTAATTTTTAGACACTAGGGTGTTACACCCCCCCCCTTCCCTTAGTCCTTCCAAAATGTGATTATTATAACGTACAATCGTACCTGTGAAAACGACTAATCTTACAAAATGTAGATACTACAACAAAGAATGTTATTTCAATACTACGTTCTGAATTACTATACTGAGAGTAAAATTACTATTCTTTTGTGTCCGAGTCGTTTAAGACACCCGAATCTCCATTGGACACCATCAAGGTTCTCTAGATTTAAAGTTCAGTCCAAAAATAATCTGGTCGACAAGGTCTTTTAATAAGAATGAGAGACTCCACGAGTCAAAAGAATAACCGTTCTTATCCTGAAGAAATTCTAGATAAGGTATGACTTTTCATACTCTGCAATATAGGATAGATGACATTTCTCTATGAACCGTCTTGACCTTACTCTTAGGATCAGAGATTAAGTTCGGATAGGTGATGTGGTGAAACGAGTTACGTGATAAAACCTGGGACTTACGTATCCGTACGACTAAACCGGGTTTATTTTGTAGAACTGTTACATTATCTTTTCTAACTTCTCTCTTCTGTTCCTACAACAGTTCAGTATTTTATAAGAATACCAAAGGATGTTTACGTCTTCAATCACTAGTTCTATGACAAAGTTATCTTAATTTCAAGGTTCTTTTAGCATCGAACATATATTTAATATTACCTATTTTATATTGTCATCGGTTATAGTTATTAAATCTTTATCTACTTTGTCCGTAGACCTTCAACTGGTATATACCGAAAAATATATTGATCTTTATCTCTGATCTTTTCGTCAAGTCAAGTCAAGTCAAGTCAGTGAGTCAGTACAGGTTGAGAAACGTTGGGGAACTTAGCGTCGTGCGATCCGGAGGGACAGGTAGTGGTTGAGGGCCCCAAGTGAGTCTGAGTACAGGTATCTCAGGCACTACGGTAATTCGGTAGAGTAGGAGACAGCAGTGGAAGAGGAGGACGGGGGTTAGGGAGGGTCGTAGTCTCAGAAAAGGTTACTCAGTTGAGAAGAGTACTCCACCGGTTTCATGACCTCAAAGTCGAAACCGGAGTAAAGAAGGTTTCTTTAGGGTCCTGACTAGAGGAAGTTTTACCTGACCAACCTAGAGGAACGTCAGGTTCCCTGAGAGTTCTCAGAAGAGGTTGTGGTGTCAAGTTTTCGTACTTACGAAGCCGTGAGTCGAAAGAAGTGTCAGGTTGAGAGTGTAGGTATGTACTGATGACCTTCTTGGTATCGGAACTTATCTGCCTGGAAACAGCCGTTTCATTACAGAGACGAAAAGTTGTACGATAGATCCAACCAGTATTGAAAAGAAGGTTCCTCATTCGCAGAAAATTAAAGTACCGACGTTAGAGGTACACGTCATTAAATCCTCGGGGGGTTTTATTTCAGACTGTGACAAAGGTTACAAAGGGGTAGATAAAAGGTACTTCACTACCCTGGTCTACGGTACTAGAAGCAAAAGACTTACAACTCGAAATTCGGTTGAAAAAGTGAGAGGAGAAGGTGAAAGTAGTTCTCCGAAAAATCAAGGAGAAGTGAAAGACGGTATTCCCACCACAGTAGATGTATAGACTCCACTAACTATAAAGAGTCACCCCTACCGATTTTCCCTCACACATCTCTGCACCTCACACATCTCCACACCTCACACATCTCTGCACCTCACACATCTCCACACCTCACACATCTCTGCACCTCACACATCTCTGCACCTCACACATCTCTGCACCTCACACATCTCTGCACCTCACACATCTCCACACCTCACACATCTCCACACCTCAAACATCTCCACACCTCACACATCTCTGCACCTCACACATCTCCACACCTCAAACATCTCTACACCTCTCCAATATCTCTACATCCTAGTACATTCCTGCCCTGACCTACTCCCTAATGTCCGACTCGGAGTCAAAAGACTTGACCAATTTTCCATTTATAACCACAATAAGACGTTCCACAAGAGTCGTCCATTACGGAGATGTTGAAGGTGTACCGTAGACAACTTTTATTCGTTAAACAAGAGCTCAAACTTAGTGACTCCAGTCCACTCACTGGTTCAATACCACGCTAAATCACTGATCCTTCGACCAGTCGTACAGTCGAGTAGATCCCTATTTAAAACAGGTAAAAACGAAAAGCCATCTAATATATATATATATATATATGCGTGTGTGTGTGTGTGTGTATATTTGGTAATTATATAAGGAAACACAATGTACTTACCTACCTCAATACTATCCGTATTTTACCATTTTACAAAAAAGGTAGGTGATGTCTTCACAGTTTTATTGTCTTCTATATATACCAAAATATGTTTTATATATACGTTTTATATAAATATGTTCTATATATATCGAAATATATTTTTGACCCTTTCGACTCCTTCCATAGTTGTGTCCTTATTCAAGTTATTTTATTGATATTGACGATAGATTATATAAGTTAGTACAAAATTATTTTGTAAATAAAGAATATATGTCATTCTTAATACGAACCGTAATTTATATATAGATATATATATGTATATATATTGTATAAATTGGGTATTATTTATACATGAATAAATATATATTATCTGGCTTCCATAACGTCAGATCACTTCTCAGTTTGTACATTGTGTATTCTATTTCAGTAAGACATTCTTTAAAAATGGACGTTTGAAGAGGAATTTTATTTACACATTTTCTTAAATCGACACGGATCCCTTCAGTCCCTTCTAGAGTATTTCACGGTTTAAGTTCACTGACGAACTTCTTACTCGACTTCAAAATGTTTGATGTTTACACATATAAAGTGTACAATGTGTCATTTTGTTTTGTACACAGTCTCTCACAAGTTCTTTGATATTCTCAAGTCACAAGGACCTCGGACCTTGTTCTCAATCTAACCATCTTCTTTTCATAATTTTTCGTATGTCCAATCTGGGTCTACATATTCTAGAATATTGTATACGTTTATGTAAATTTATTATAGGACCTTCGGTATCCCTCTGTTTTTTTTTATATTCTTTATTCCTTATTGTAGGACTTACATACGTTTCACGTAAAAATAATACGACAAATACCTAATCAAACCCCCACTCCTTTCGAAGGATCTTCCCCCTGCTCAAATTGTACAAAAAGTAAGAATAGGTCCATTCACTTTTATTCACGGACTTAACCCTTGGACCAGTGATTCGATGTTTCTACCTGTTATATCCGATCACCCGTGTGAAACTCGTTTGACTGAAGGACACAAGACAGAACCTTTTAGCAGTATTATGGTAAGTTACCTCAGTGTCGTGAACTCCCTCTATACCCTCTCTCTACTCCATAAACCTAAACATTGAGACCCAGGAGGGGTTACTGAGTCATCTATTTCTTAGGTGGACGTTAGGTCCTTTACGTCCTCTACACCCAAGACAGGGACCCAGTCCTTCTAAGGGACCTCCTACTTTACCGTTGGGTGAAATCATAAAAACGGACCTTTTAAAGTACCCGTCTTCTCGGGTCTCCGATGTCAAGTACCCCAGTGTTTTTCAGTCTGTACTGCCTCGTATGTCGTATATTAGACCTGGTGGGAAGAACCAAAAGTCTTCGGATTTAGACTTTAATTTGAAGACTCACCTCTCCTGTAACTTCTTCTTTTAATCTAAGTAATAAATGATACCCGTTAACGACTAAAATCAAATTTCTGTTAGTTAAGTAGTTAAATTTACATTAAATTCAATGAAATGAGTTAATAATCCTATAGTAACATTTACGTTTTCACGGTAAAGTGTCACAACCATTTGTGTAATAACACAGAATTTTTTACGTAATAAAGATCACAATACTACACTTAGGGAAAAAAACCCCCCTTTATACATAACGATAACCGTAAGGTCCACGAGTCACCATTTTTCAGACGGACGGTTACGTCCTCTGTGTCCTCTACGCCCAAATAAGGGACCCAGTCCTTCTAGGGGACTTCATCCTTTGCAGTTGCGTGATCTCATAAGAAGGGACTTTTCAAGGTACCTGTCTCCTCGGACCACCGGATAACGGATAACCCAACGATATCAGTGAGTCTGTGTTGACTCACTGACTCGTACGTCTATGACGACAATAATTGTTAATAACCTGACGTTAAGTTTTGTATCCATTTGTATATCTATAATGATAATCCCTTCTTTTTGTCTTTGTTTTAGGGATTGCTAAAAACTCTAGGGATTAGGGTTTTAGGGATTAGGGTATTAGACTTTCCCAGACTTTTCGTTCTTGTTCTCCTTAAATTGACTCAACGGTGTTTCGATTTCCTCGAATTCAAAACCCTAGAAAGTAACCGAACTCGGGGTAGAGTTCCTCACAATCGTTACACAAGTGAACCTATAGTCAACAGGATTTTGAATTTGTTCATATTATAAAATTGGTGTTCGTCAATTCTTACCCGGGGGTGGTATGAACAAAAGGATAGTCCTCCATCCACCGATGACAATAATTCCTCACTTAATTTCTCTTACACTTTCACAATCAGTGAGTCATCACCGGTTGAGAAACACTGGGGTAGGTGATATTGGATGGTCTGAGGAGACAGGTACCTTAAGAGGTCCGTTCTTATGACCTCACCCAACGGTAAGTGAAGAGACCCCCTAGAATGGTTAGGTCCCTCGTTTGGACCCAGAGGGCATAACGTTCGTCTAAGAAATGGTAGATTTGGTGGTCCTTTCGGGACTTAATGTTTCTGTAACTGTGCTTTAGAACTCTAACTTCTTTGGTTTCTACATATTTACGGGGATGTTACCGTGTCACCATTTCTTGGGTGGACCGTTACGTCCTCTATACCCAAACTCGGGACCCAGTCTTTCTAAGGGACCTCTTCCTTCACCGTTGTGTGAGACCATAAGAACGGATCTCTTATAGTACCTGTCTCCTCGTGAGGTCCGAATATCTGGTACCCTAGAGTTTCTCAACCTATACTGACTCACTGATTGAATGTGTTATTCTGTAGTTGTTATTTGATCAATCGTCCACTGTAGTCAAGTCCCTCGTAAGTCAATGACCTTCTTTTAGACTTTACGAGTTTTGAAAGTCTCTAGTAGACATTTACTTTGAACTATCTACTAAAAAACTTAAATTGTTCTTGGGATTTCTACAAATACTGTAGTTATTACCGAACACTTCACCTTCTCTATTTGACAATACTTATTTATTTATACTTTTTATTGACACTATTTTCTTTTTAATAAACGGACATTTCTCATTTTTAAATGTATACTTATCCAATGAAAAATCGGTTTTTTTAGACCACTTATATTCTCATTGTATTTCTTAAGGGTCTGATACCTACATATTTTTATAAGACAATAAGATATTAAAAAAAATAATGACACCGTAAATAGTCACAAAATTTTAAATGTTACATAATATTGATAATACGAATAACTAATATTTCTTGATAATAAAGTATCGACAAATGTCGGTATTAAACACAAAAATTTTTCGGAGATTTTATATCTTCAAAGTCCAGTGTGTTTTGTGACTTTATAAGGAAAGTTCTACGGAGTCAAGACAAGTTAAGTTAGTGAATCACCACATACTGACACTGGGGTACCTGACGTCGTGTGTGGTTGGTCTTTCGACGTATCTTTTAGCCATTTACTCACGATTACCGACTCCCTTGTTTATACTTCTGAATAAACAATTGTATTCATTCCTTTCCGTCCCTTGTATCATGAAAGTAGGACACAGTTCTTCCTCTACTTTTAAGTCCTTTTCTCTTTGTACTTTTCTATAAAATCAGAGTCTAGATAATTACTCGAAAAGTGAAATACAAACCGTTTTTGAGAAAGTATTTGGTGAACCCAGAACTCCACCTGTTATAGTTCTGGAGTTTCTTTCTTCGTCGATTAAACGTACTCTGTTTTTCAAAATGAAAATGAGACTAGAATTCAACCTTAGTTCTCTCCACTTTCCGATACCCTTCTCTTATGTTTCGTCTTCTACCAACAACAAATCAACAATTCAACACAGACTGAGAAAAAGATGGGGTAACTGATTGAGTGGTCTGAGGAGACAGGTAGCCGAAAGGGTCCGTTCTTATGACCTCACCCAACGGTAAAGGAAAAGGACCTTTAGAAGGGTCAAGTCCCTACCTTGGGTACAGAGGACGAACCGTCTATATAAGAAATGGTGACCCGGTGGTCCCTTTAGGTTCCCCTTCTAAACAACAAAAAGTCCGTGATCCGGCACAAGTTGAGAAACGTTGGTGTATCTGACGTCGTGTGGTCGGATGCGAAAGAAAGTGATAGAGGGTCTCAAAGGAGTTTAATCACAGGTAACTCAACTACTACGATAGACTTTTAGAATTGTAGACCACGGGGAAAAGGAAAACGGAAATTAGAAATGGTCCTAGTTCCACAAAAGGTTACTCAGTCGAGAAGAGTAGTCTACTGGTTTCATTACCTCTAAGTCAAAGTCGTAGTCAGGAGGGTCACTTATAAGTCCCGACTAGAGGTAATCCTAACAGACCAAACTAGAGAAATGTAGGGGACCTCGATTGATATCGAGTCTAGTACTTGAGAAATAACGTTTTAAGTCCGAAATTAACTTTTTTCATCCCTCTTGTTGATCCGGTAAGTCCATACTGGATTTAGTTTAGAGAATACTAATATACCTCCTCCACTGTTGATCTAAGTTTCCTAATCTAGACTATCTATCTCATGGACTTCTTGATATCTGTCTCTAAACATTGTGACATATCTTCTATCACTGGTTTTAGTAGGGTTTCTTTTTCTTTAGGTTCTGCTGTTTTACCAATAGTCTCCCCCAGAACGTTTTTATCGACTTTTTTCTCCTCTTCGTTTTACGTTTTCTCTTTCCCTTTCTATATGAGTTACCTTACGTCTCAAGGTCTCTTATCGTTCCTGTCTACTCTTTCTGAAGAAGTCACTTGTTACGTTTTTTTGTCTCCTTTTGTTACCTTATCCTTTTTGATCTTTAGAGAAGTTCTTTTGACCTCTATGGTTCCCTTGTAAAGTACGTTTCTACCCGTGTTGTTTCCTCTCCCCTTCTAATTCCTTCCTCTATTTGTACCTTTTTTTTATACTCCTTCATTTTTCCGTCCTCTTTAATCCGTTCTATTCTTTACTGTCTTTCAAGGGGCTACTATACCTCCGGATCCTGCTAAAACTCCTACTACTTTTGAAGATAAGATAAACCTGAAATATATAACAACCGCGTTATTTTCACAAGACAACGAGTAGGTGGGTTGGGTCAATAAAGGACCACTTTTGCGGTTATTTAATAGAAGAGTTTTAAGTATCATATTATGAAAATTAAAGGAAAATTCATTTTTTTTTTTTTTTTTTTTTTTGGACCAACTTAAAAATATACCTGGTCTTATCTCTTAAGATTGTTCTTTCGTCTTTCGGTCTTCCTTCTTCTTCTGTGTTGTTATACGCTTCGTACCTGTGACCACCTTTACCATCCTCTCCGAGACCCAAAGACCTACGGTCACTTAACTTCCCAAACTCTGAGACGTGTCTCGAAGTATCCGTGTCTTAACAGACTCCCAGTGGTCGGAATACAAATGAAGGAGGAACTTTCTAATAAGACTATTATATAATTCACCGAACTTCAAGTCAAAGCACATTATTTCGAAGTCTTCATTAGGTTGACCCCTACTACTTTCAGATTTTTTGTTTTTCCCATTTCCCCTACTTTTCTTTATATTAGTTCTAAATGCGAAGATAGAATGTCGACTTTAATCCCCGATTGACCGATACTTTTAGTTCACTTCTTTTTCTTAATCCTTGGTAAAAATGATTCTAAATAAAATTTTATAGACACAACCATGTAAAAGGGTTAGAATCTTCGAAAGAAACGTTTTCTGTCTTGACTTTCTCTTCTTTTCTTTACAGACGTCAGTAGGAGACCGGGAATGGGGTCACTGACTTGCAAGTGTGTCCCTTCGTGGGAATGTGGTATCACAGTCTGAACCACCAGAAGAGTAGGGGTGAACAAAAGTGGAGATGAGGTAAAGACGTTGACGAGGGTACTGGTGTGAGACTTACAACGGTCAGTCGATTTGACATGGTACAGATTGACCTGACATATGTTATGAAATGGAAATGTCACAAGTTATTAAATATATTAGAGACGAATAAGGTCATGTGGATATCTCTCCCGGGGGTTATACTGAGATTTTCGTTGTGATGGGTGAGGAAAGGTACCTTAAGACATTCTTAAACGGTAAAAATATTGAATTTTCGTCTAAGTGGGTGATCTTTTATTTGAGGGTCTCCTGTTCGTTCAGTGGATAAATATTAATCGTTCACCAACTGTGTAATGTTCGTTTGTTATTATGGACAATTATAGTAGACTAAGATTTTGACATAAGATTTTCTATTTTTTTTATTTTATTTTTTTTTGGTCCCTGAATTAAAAAAGGGTGAATACTAGGGGAATTAACGAGAAAACAACAAGAAAGACAATGTGAAACTCATTTAGTCTGACGGATTGAGTAAATACAACATACAATTTACATATATGATGATGGAACATATAACATTCTCGAAAACAACTTTAAGTTACCTTATGAACTTCTTAAGAATCTTTCATTTTAATACTTCTCTACTTTTATTGAATTCTACGTGTTTTTATACATGAACAAGAATAATAAATAAAGTTCCTGTGTTTGAGTAACTAGAAAAAGTATAACACTATACATTAATTTAGAAGACGAAATCTAGACTTCCGTATTTACAGGAAAAGGTAAATGTGTCGTTCCACCTTAACACTCATGTTCCTGACATTTTACACACAACTAAAGGTGTCAGACATCTTTGACCTTACAGACTACAAGAGGTCTTGTCTTTAAAAATTAAGTGACATAAAGTGTAATGATAACCTGAACTAAGTTCGAATAAAAAAAAAAGAATTTATAGACTACGAAAGTCCTTTTTCGAGAGATCGAAAAACTCAATAATGAGGACATATTGTACGTCTAACCTCTCGTTACCTTTGTCGTCTAACCTCTGGGTGGACCTCCGTTGTACAGAATTAAGATATCACGGTCTTTTACGAACGGATAGACCGACGGAAAGAATGAATACCGGGATGTCGTTCAAAGATTCTATGAATACTCTCATTAAAAAAGGTCTATTGGGTATGAACACGTATTCGGTTACCGTAAACAAAGTTAACTAGATATTTGTACTCTAGTTACGTATGAAACTTAACGGAAAACTCTTATGACTATACTCAAGAACATATATTTCTTTTTATGTGTATATTGTTACATTATTACTTAGGGTACATTTAAAAACTTCAAATGTTCCGAAAAATATATATAAAGGGACGTTTCGAAGTTTGTTCGAAATCTCAATCCGTCCCAATCTTAAGACAAAGGAAAGTTTTTTGAATTCTATTGAACTTACATGTCATCCACTGTCGATGTCTACAATTGGTAAAAGTGATTTGTACAAACTCATTTTAGACAACTACTTTGACAATACAATTTCCGGTCTATATTAGGATACCCAATTACACTTATGACTTTAGTCCTACCTACTAAAATACTATGTATTGTGTAATATAGTACCATAAATACCTAAACACTAGCAACGTATAAGATAGGGAAGTTCATAAATAGTTTGTTTTTCAGATGTTACATACTTTTTTATAACGTGGACAACCACGATTTTTTATCACATTGGTAACCTTCATCTGTTCAGACCTATATTCAGAGGTTCGACAGTGTAAGACAATATCGAAACGCAGGACCTTTTAAATACAGGAGGGAACTTCTAAGATGAAGAAGTAAACATTTTATCACTATCGGTATAAAAGTAAGATCTGAAGAATACTTTTAAGTCCCTTTATCGTACATATTTCACCGTTTGTGTTTCAATTTTATACAATGAGAAGAAAGGGATACACGAGAGGCGTCCCTTTTCGTCCTTATCCTTATCCTTATTTTGAGTGTACTAAGAGATATTTATATATAGTTCGTAAAGAAGGAAATATAGTGTGATTAGTTTGACACGTTGAGATAATGTATACCTTTTAGTTTTGGTCACGTGTAAATTGTTTCTTCAATACTTCATGTCATGATTTATATATTAAACATAGTAAACTATTTGTAATTATGAGGGTCACTTAACGTTTTTAAGATGTGACATGAATTATAGGTAGTTTTGGAGAAGTTCGTACACACCTTAACATTCCTTTGTAAAGAAACCTTTTTAAGTAGATCTAGACAAAAGAAGAGTACTTTCGTCACCCAGTTATAAAGACTGTAACATTCGATATTAAGTTACTAATCAATGCAAAATCATTTCGTTTACACAGTTAAAACGGGTCAAGTTGACTGAAATACACTTTACTAGTCGGTATAAAGTATTTTTAACAATAAATGACTCCGACCAACGATGACGATGACGACGATTCAGCGAAGTCAGCACAGACTGACATGCTGGGGTATCTGCCGTCGGGTAGTCCGAGGGTGGTAGGGAACCTAAGAGGTCCGTTCTTGTGACCTCACCCAACAGTAAAGGAAGAGGTTACGTACTTTCACTTTTCCCTTTCACTTCAACGAGTCAGTATAGTCTGAGTCTCTGGGATACCTGACATCGGGTGGTCCGAGGAGACAGGTACCCTAAAAGGTCCTTTATCATGACCTCACCCCACGGTGACGGAAGAGGTTAACTCCGACCATAAACCTGTATTTAACTATTTATCGTTATCGAAAAATTTGTTCTCACATTTACACATAAGTGAAACCTGCTTTTCCTTTTTTATGACTTATCATAGACTTTTTTACTCTAGTTCAATCGTTAGACTCTTATGACGTTATAAATCCATTAGGTGAGAGAGGTACCAAGATTATACGTATGTAAAATCAAGTCAAGTCAAGTCAGCGAGTCAGTACAGGCTGAGAAACGCTGGGGTACTTGACGTCATGTGGTCCGGAGGGACAGGTAGTGGTTGAGAGTCTCAAGTGGGTTTGAGAATAGGTAGCTCAGCCACTACGGTAGGTCGGTAGAGTAGGAGACAACAGGGGAAGAGGAGGACCGGGGTTCGGAAGGTCGAACTCAGAAACGGTTACTTAGTTGAGAAACGTACTACACTGGTTTCATGACTTCGAAGTCGAAATCGTAGTCAGGAAGGTTTCTTGTGGGTCCTGACTAGAGGAAATTATACCTGACTTATCTAGAGGAACGTCAGGTTCCCTGTAAGTTCTCAGAAGAGGTTGTGGTGTCAAGTTTTCGTAGTCAAGAAGTCACGAGTCGTAAGACTCAGGTTGAAAGTGTAGGTATGGACTGATGACCTTTTTGGTATCGGAACTGATCTGTCTGGAAACAACCGTTTCATTAGAGAGACGAAAAATTATACGATAGATCTAACCAGTATTGTTAGGAAGGTTCCTCATTCGCAGAAAATTAAGTACCGAGGTTATTGGTACACGTCACTAAGACCTCGGGGGTTTTTTATTTCAGACTCTGACAAAGGTAACAAGGGGTAGATAAAGGGTACTTCACTACCCTGGTCTAAAGTACTAGAATCAAAAGAATTACAACTCGAAATTTGGTTGAAAAAGTGAGAGGAGAAAGTGAAAGTAGTTCTCTGAGAAATCAAGAAGTGAAAGACGGTATTCCCACCACAGTAGACGTATAGACTCCACTAACTATAAAGAGGACCGTTAGAGCTAAGGTCGAACACTAAGAAGGTCAGATCACAAAGAGTACTACACGAGACGTATATTCAATTTATTCGTCCCACTGTTATATGTCGGAACTGCATGAGGAAAAGGACAAACCTTGGTCCGACAACAAGGTACAGGTCAAGATTGACAACGAAGGACTGGACATATATCCAAAGAGTTCTCCGTCCAGTTCACTAGTCCATAAAGGTAAAGGAAGTCTTAAAAGGTGTCAAATAACACTAGGTGTGTCAGTTTCCGAAACCGTATCAGTTATTTGGTCTTTATCTACAAAAAGTCCTAGAGAACGAAAACACTACTAGGTCGCCTACAACCGTTAACCTAGAGACCAAGGAGACGGAAAAGATTTTGGTCGAACTTGTAGACCTTCAAGTGCCAAGTGCATAACGACTTCGGACCGAACCTGTTACAACTCGTAATGAAATGACGACGCCAGGTACCCCAGTGATTCTCACCCTGTGCTGACTCGCTGAAGTGAAAGTGAAAAGTGAAAGTACGTGACCTCTTCCTTTACCGTTGGGTGAGGTCGCAAGAACGGACCTTTTAGGTTCCCTGCCCCCTCGGACCACCCGACGGCAGATACCCCAATGTGTCTCAGCCTGTGCTGACTTCACTGAATCGTCGTTGTTGTCATACACTTTACTCACGGTAACACACCATCAAACTCGTAAGAAACCGTGACGGAAAGAAACCCTGACCTTACTTTTGACTAGAAAAGGTCAGGACACTTGTGACGACTCAAAAGGTTTAAACGACCGTATAACTCACGTCGTGAAAGTGTCTTAGTAGAAGGTCCTAAACATTATCGAGTGAACCTTAAGGTAGTGGAGGTGATCGAAACAAGTATCACTACGAAGGATTCCGAGTGAACTGAAGTGTAAGGTCCTACAGACCGAGATTCACTCACTAGTGTGGTAGTACTAACAGACCCAGTACTTCTATAAAAAACATGTCAAAAAGACACATAAGAACGGTGGAGAATTACAGAAGACGAAGACAATCCAGGTATGGTAAAGACAGGAAATAGTTCAGGTAGAAACGTACTTTACAAGGGAACCATAGAGATTAAAAGAACTTCTCTAGAGATCAAAAAGGGTAACACAACAAAAGGAAATAAAGAAACGTAACTAGTGACTCCTTCCGAAAGAATAGAGAGGAACAATAAGAAACCTTGAGACGTAAGTTTACCCATATAAAAAGGAAAAGAAGAAACGAAAAACGAAGGGAAGAAAAGTGTCGATAAACATTCCGGAGGAGGTTATCGGTAAAATGGAAAAACGTAAACAAAAAGAACCCCTACCAGAACTATGGACAGAGGACATTTTACAGTACTTGGAGACAGACATCAAGTAGTCCGTAAGACAGATAGTCTAGATCAAGGTATTTAGATAAAGAGTGAAGGTGACATATCAGTATTCCCTAAACTAAATCCAGTATGGACTTACCGGATCACCAAAAGAGGTGAAAGAAGTTAAATTCAGACTTAAACCGTTATTCTTCAAGTACTAGACTCGGTATCAGTCGAGGGTCAGAACAAAAACGACTAACATACCCCGAAGAGGTAGAAACCGATGTTTATTATATTAGTTAGACTAAAACCACAGCTGGTAGACCACTACAAGTACCCATCTCAGAAGAGAACACATCGACTTTCTTCCACAAACAAAACTACTCATGCAAGACAACCGTCTTGAGATAATCAGAAACAGGACGAAGTAAGACATGAGGTTCCGGTTTAAACGGACAATGAGGTCTACAAACAACTGAAGGAAGAAAACGTCTTTTTTAATCTCTTTTTTTCAGAAAAACTCTTTTTTTTTCTGATATTAATCCAGGTGTTTTAATTTAGCTCCGTACAGTGAATATTTAGCAAAGGATGTCCTGAACGTTACAGGAAAATTCCTAGACTCGTCACTTCCCTAATCAGATTACATTCTTTTTACATCATGTACTAGTCTTTAGTTAAGGTGTCGAAGATCAGTTACTCAGGGACAATTCTACCCACCCATTAAATGTCCCTACCACTCCCCTTCTTACCTTTGCAGGAGAAACTAGGAGGTTGAGACCTGTTTATAGTGTTCGTTTTCTATCTTTACAAATGTAAAAAGACACTTTTTATTAATAATCGTCTCAACAAGATATTACTTACTTTAAAATCTTAGTGACTAAGGTCTCGGGGGTGGAGTCGGTAATACTAAATTAATCGTACGTCAAGCCAGACCCGTACCCCTAAAAACATTCGAACGGTCACTAATGTAACGTGGACATTCGAACCTTTGGTGAAAACCCTCTAAAAAGAAAAAAGGAACATAAAATTAAAGTCGGTTCTCCGTTTTTGTTCAGATAAATGAGTCTTATAAAAAGTTGTATCCCGTCTACGACTCACATCAACCTTCCAAATTGGAGTGACAATGACTGGAGTAGTGTAACAAGACCTGAGTTGATGAAAGGATTCTGGAGTCTAGGGAATGGAGGGTAACATACGGGACGGGAAACGAAATTAGGGGATTCCTCGTTGAAACGTATACACGAAAAGGACGACTGAACAAAAATTCACTGAACTCATTCA
This sequence comes from Capra ibex, assembly GCA_006410555.1. NCBI lineage: Eukaryota > Metazoa > Chordata > Mammalia > Artiodactyla > Bovidae > Capra > Capra ibex. The sequence goes on along the minus strand of SJYO01040405.1, from coordinate 40,726,344 downwards.
TGTATTTAGTCTCAGAATTCATTCTTGTTATTTTTAGACTATCGTGGTAACGAATAGGACCTACCTGGAATAGGACTGGTGGATTGTCGAAGAAACGATATTGGTGGTTTAATTGTTTACATAAAAACAAGACCACGTTCGACAACTATCTATAAAGTTCTTCCTTCACGTTTTTACAAATTGCTAGTAATCCTCAGACCCTACTTTCAAAATGTCACTACGAGTCAGGACGTAGGTACAACGGTAGTGGTCCCTTCGAATCTTGAGAGAAATACGGTTTCGGAGTGAAAGTGTTCCAAGACTAAATTAATGTTAGCTGTATCGCCCAAAACTAGGGGACCTCTTCCCTCTCCGATGGTTAGGATCATAAGACCGGACCCAACGTTTCTCAACCTGTGTTCACTCACTGAAAGTGAAATTGAAATTCCTCAAATAAAATAAAAAACCTGACCTTTGAATTAAAATTATACACACATAGGATAAATAGAAGAACTAACACACGAATATTGACGTTGGTAAGTAAGTGTGGGTAAAAAATTTGTAGGTAAACCATTACAGTGAAACGATCCTAGTCTAACTATTGTAACACAAGACGTTTCTAGAATACAACACTCTTTCCGTTCCTTATTGACTACTCTTCGTTCTCATAAATAGTTCCACTTTCTTACAACGATCTTTTACCATATCAGGTTGGGGCTTCTCCTTACAATCTCACCGTCTCTTTTATTTTGGTTTGGGTCTGTCTTTTCTTGGTGTAAAGTCTGTCATACCCCTCGTATGACCCCTCTAGATGTTCCCTTCGGGATGAGTTATGGGTTTAACTGGTTTAGTCTTTAATAAAAGAGAATTCCGACTCTACTGATAACTTTGTTTGTACCGAACCATTCTCATTACAGAAGTTGAAAGTAATAATAAGAAAATGTGATAAAACACTCACCTATAAAAATTCTGTCTCCGACTTTCGTTACTCTCTTTTTTTTTTTTTTTTTGACAACTTGTCAGTACCCATTTCGGTAAAGAGTAAGACTCCTCCTCGCTACTCAATCTGTTTTCTCAGATTTTAAAGTCAATTTGTGTGTGTGTGTGTGTTTCACTATTTAATGTTTGAAACTTTGTACTTATGTGCACTGAAGATGGTATAATGATCAGACTTGTATTCGTTTAACGAATTGACAGGAGTGAGAATTAAAACAACAGATATTTTGTCTCCATGATCATTTTATTGGTTGGTATAACGACTTTATTTGTTCACTCTATTTACTACGTGATCAAAACTCGAATGCCATCGTGTCTCATTCAAAGATGTTTGACAGATTTTAACGAATTATTTAGAAAGAACGGTCGTATCGAAAACTAGTCTATCTTTGGGAAATAAAATAAGTATTTTAAAAATAATCATCAATACTAAATAAATAAATTAGAATAGATAAGTCATAGGAAATAAGTACTTTACTCCAGGTATATCAGTTTCAATACCAAAAAGGTCACCAGTACATACCCACACTTTCAACCTGGTTTTTCTTCCGACTCGTGATTTCTTAACTACGAAAACTTAATGCCACTATTCTCCGGTCGTCTCCTACTCTATTAATCGTAGTGACTAAGTTACCTGTACTTAAACTCGTTTGAGACTCTCTACCACGTCCTGTCTCTTAGGACCGTACGACGTCAGGTACCCCAGTGTTTCTCAGTCTGTACTGAATCATTGACCTGTTGTTGTAAGTACTTCATACGTCTCTTTGTTTCTTTCCATTGTGAGACGAGTCAATTTCTCTAATTGTAAAATAGTATTGTACCTTTATTATTATTTTGAATTATTATGACACAGGTTCTCGAAGTCCACACAAGTGTGAAAACCCAGGTGTGAACTCCATACTTCGACAATTAAGGTGATACCTTTATTCCAAAATAAAGGAATGTAAACCATGGACGGGACTGTTCATAACCTTTCACTCAACATTGACAAGAAACTACCGTGGGGTGAGGTCATGAGAACGGACCTTTTAGGGTACCTACCTCCTCGGACCATCCGACGTCAGGTACCACAGCGATTCTCAGCCTGTGCTGACTCGCTGAAATGAAAGCGAAAAGTGAAAGGACGTAACCTCTTCCCTTACCGTTGGGTGAGGTCTCAAGAACGGACCTCTTAGGGTCCCTGTCACCTCGGACTGACCGACGGCAGATACCCCAGCGTGTCTCAGCCTGTGCTGACTTCTCTGAATCGTCGTCGTCGTCGACAAGAAACTTTCAGAAAAAAAGTTTTGAACAGGCTGATAAAGACATAAAACCGGAATTTGTAGAGAGGTTAAGGAGTTCGAATAGGTCAAAAGTGTTCTAATACCGGTTGGACCGATGTTACATTCAGGGTCTCGACAACCGACTTTAATTTTTTTTTTTTTTTTTTTTTCATAAGGAAATTGTTCGTAAAGTTGTAACACTTCATAAGATTGACAACAGTATCTAATTTTTAGTGTCACCGAAATTCCCACCTTGGACTCTGTGATAACACCCACAAAGTCCCTTTTATAAAGTTCTCAACCTTCGTAACTAGACATAGGGAATTCATATGAGTATTTTCGTTGGGTGTAAAGAAGACTCTTAGTCCCGATGACGATTTGAGACACAAATGTGACACAAAGGTCAAGAGGACTTTTTAAGATTTTAAAGAGAGCGAAATATTACACCGTAAGAAGTAATAAAATCTCACACAGATCAATGTTCTCCTCCTACTGAAACGGATTGTGAATCTATAGCCGATCTTTTATTTCTCCGAAAGTCCTTTACCTTTATAAAATTCCACAATTAAATTTCTTCTCATATAGAAGTTTCTCTCGGAACGTCTGTCTTGTACTGGTTAGGATTTAAGACACAAATGTCTTTTCAAACATGTGAGTCTTATTACCCAGTAAGAGAAATAGGTCCACAAACATTTTCTCGAAACATTAGAAATTACTAGTTAGTTAAACTAATTTTTTATTTTAATTTTTAATTCATCAATAGTCTGTTATTAAGATTGTGACTTCTCTCCATCAAAAATAGCAGCTTTCCGTAAATAGAATTACGAAACGTATGTAATTGAATAAAAATAGTGTTATAACTACAATACTTTACTCAATCGTCGTAAAAAGAAGTAAAGTCTACATTCTTTCGAATACATTTGTGTCTTTACAATTTATGGAGTGGGTTTCAGTGTCTCTATCTTTCATTTTTTTATTTAATTTTTTTTTTTTCTCTTTTCAAGCATAAAATTATGTCCATCAACTTATGCGAAAAATGTTTGGATATCTAACGAGAGGGTTAAATATACAATATACACAAACTTACATACTATCTTATATATTACGTAGTTCATAAAAGATATTAGTTTAGTTTAATTTAAGTTTTGTAATTAAAGAAATTCAGTATTTTTAGTTTGATTCGTAAAGTTATGAAGTCATCCAACAGTAGAAGAAATTGTAATAAACTATTTGACTTATTTATACAGTGTAATGAATAGAAATATAACCACATAGTGACAGTTTCACAGAAAGATCAATGGTTAGTTAACTTAGTAGCCTTTTTTCCATATACTGGTTTTCTGTCAAACTTCTCTGTTTACCACAAAGAGACACGGATTATCTATGTATCGATGAATTCTTAAACAAATAGAATCTTAGTCAAGAGATCCCTTCTCCAGTCCTAAAGTTTCTGATTTTGAATCTTGGAGGAAAGTTCCTTTCCTGGGATCTAATCTGGGGTCTCATATTCAATCAAGAGTCTTTACCGAAGAAAGTCGAGGTCTTATGAACGGGCTTGTTGACTTGTTGTTTGTTTTATTTTAGGTAATCCCGATTTGATTAAACAAAAGTCAAGTCAAGTCAAGTCAGTGAGTCAGTACAGGCTGAGAAACGCTGGGGTACTTAGTGTCATGCGGTCCGGAGGGACAGATAGTGGTTGAGGGTCTCAAGTGAGTCTGAGTACAGGTAGCTCAGTCACTACGATAGGTCGGTAGAGTAGGACCCAGCAGGGGAAGAGGAGGACGGGGGTTAGGGAGGGTCGTAGTCTCAGAAAACGTTACTCAGTTGAGAAACGTACTCCACCGGTTTCATGACATCAAAGTCGAAATCGTAGTAAGGAAGGTTTCTTTAGGGTCCCGACTAGAGGAAGTCTTACCTAACCAACCTAGATAAACAAAATGATTATACGTTAATAGATACAAATGATTTCCTTCATAAGTAAAATAAATTAGGACCACAAACTTTATTATTGTAAAACGAATTTGTTTTCAGTCAGTATTCCCATACAACTCGACAGATCTTGTTACTTTTAAAACTCTCTCTTTTTTTTTTTCTCATATTAGAGGTTCGTCGGTTTTGTTATAGATCCATTATTTTACGGTGACTTCTAAACCTCTCCGGAAACTGGTCTAAGTCAACTTAAAGTAGTTATAATTATTTTACTCAAAAGACGGACAGACAATGACATAACGTACTTTAATCGTGTCCCTTAATAATAGTCTTAGTCTGTAATATAAACTTTACCACGTCAACTTTCCTGTCCAATACACGATTCGTCTTACTACCGGGGTTGGGGGTTTTACATGTACAGGAGTAAGGGTCTTGGATTTCAATACTGAAGTGTACCGTTTCACCTTAATTCCATCTTCTACCTTAATTCCAACGATTCATCGATTAGTACATAACAGGTACACCGGGGTCACATTAGGGATCTCAGGAACTCACACTCCCATGAATTTTTTTAGAAATTTTCCTTCTGTCTCCTCAACCTTCAGTTTCTCATCTTTCCTCTAGACGAATGAAACTTCTTTCCTTCCCCGACATTTTGGTACTTACATTTGTTACAGATCTGTCGTCCTTTGTTTTTAATAAAAGGATACCCCGGAGGTTTTTATTTACATCTGGACGGTCGTAAAACTAAAAATCGGGTCACTCTGAGAAAAGTCTCCGGACCGGGGTTCTTGAGACTCTATTCTTTGATCTTCATTAAATTTCGTCACTATCCTCTATTTATACGTCCAATAATGGAGGAAGACTTTCTCTATGAACGTACACATGATTCAGTGAAGTCAACACAAACTGAGAAACTCTGGGATATCTGGTATCGGGTAATCCGAGGAGACAGGTACCCTAAGAGGTCCGTTCTTATGACCTCACTCAACGTCTTCTAGGAGGACGTCCCCTAGAAGGGGTGGGTCCCTAACTAAAGTCCAGAAAATTCAGAGGACGTAACCGTCCACCCAAGAAATCGTGATCACGGTGAACCCATTGAGGGACTTTCTCTATCTGCCGGTAGTAAACTTCTACCTAGTAAAACGGTACGTAATGGGACAGACATGAGTCTAGGTGAGGAATGGGAAAGAAACGGAGTGAATAACCCCGTTCACCCATTGGGACGTTCAAATTAAAGAATCCAAGGGGACATTCGACTGTAGGTCGACAACAACAACAAATCAACGAGTCAGTAAGGTTCTGAGACACTGGGGTACCCGTTTTCGGGCGGTCGGAGGAGACAGGTGTCCTAAAGAATCCGTTCTTACGACCACACTCAACGGTAAAGAAGGAGGTCCTATAGAGGGGTTGGGTCCTTAGTTTGGGTGCAAAGGACGTAACGTCCGATTAAGAAGTGGTGACTCGGTGGTCCCTTCAGGACCAAAGGACGACTCAAGTCGGTTACTCGTCACTACTCTCAAACGTTCACTCCTGCCCCTCTAACCTCTTCGGATTCGTTACCGTTGGGCGAGGTCATGAGAACGGACATTAGAGGGTACCTACCTCCTCGGACAATCCGTCGTTAGGTACCCCAGCGTGTCTCAGTCTGTACTGACTTCGCTGAATCGTCACCGTCGTCGTTCGTAGAGACGGGTGGAGGAAGACGGAGTCAACCGTAGAGACCTCCACTGAGTTCAGAATAAACACAAAATCCATGTTGATATCACTCTCCGAATCGAGCGTCGGACTAGGTAGATAGGAGATAAAAAGTGACTTACAGGGAACCAAAAACAGGGTCTTTGTACCGGAGTCCAAGAATCGAGGTCTTTATGTAAGAGAAGTAACAGGATGTCAGAACAATTGACAACGAATAGTGAATCTTGGAGTAAGAGTGGATTCTCGAAACCAAAAGTATGGACCTTCGACACTTCAGCATACTTCAAAGAATCCAGTTAAACCTATTAAAATTATCGACACCAAGAACCACTCCTTCTAATAGAAACCTACTGATAGTCTTAACCCTAAGTGCCTCCACCCTTTTCATAGAGAATATTGTATTATTTCTACTCCAACTACGACTATTACCAAGGTACCAACAATACTGTGATTGTTATGGTTGTTACTACTTTCATCGTATCTTCATTGTGTATCATGATAATTTACCTCTAAAACACGAGTAGGAAACAATAGTTTTGTACATCATAGACTCATCCGTTAGACGGTGAATCATCGACACTGTGAATCCATTCCGTGACGGGACGAGACAAAACCAGTAACGTAGACATTACACTCCAACTGTTATATGTGGAATACTCAAACATTTTTTATATGTTATTCTATGTCTTTTACAAAGATTAAACCGTGTGTCCTGCGTGAATTATTTTCTACCGTCACTTTGACTAGAAAATATAACTTGAGTTCATAATTATTTCTTTCTAAGACGTAAAGAATTTTTACTTGTGAGTAAAAATTTTGAATTCAGGAGATTGTAAACAGATCCTAAATGGAAAAGTGTCAAAAATGAATACTAGGATTACGTGACGAACTCATCGTATTCTTTGAGGTTTATAACGAAGAAGGATCGAGAACGTAACGGAACGAGGTAGACGGACTATTTAAAGTGAAACGTTTAGATCTGAGATCAGTGGAGTATGGTGGACAGTGGTGTAAGAACTATGGTTCGAGACAAATTGGACCAACCTACGAAAGGTGAATACACGAAGTCCCGACACGAATTTGGTCCCTTTCGGAAGAGCGGTGTAAATTGGGAAGACACGGTTGGATGTCTTCTACGTGTTATCTTCGGTGAAACGGATTATAAACGATCGTGAGAATACAAGAACTGCTGTTACTATGGTAAGACGAAAATCCTATTTTTTCTTTTTTTTATTTAAGGGGGTCTGTAACCTCTGATGGTTTATTTAACAAAAAGGGGACAAGATACTTTGTTAATGATTTTGGTAAAAGACTTTTACTCATAACAATTAGTAGTCTAGTAATTGGAAATGTTACAGTTACACAAGAGGTATAGTTTAAGTCAATTTACTGACGGCCTCCATCGTCACTTCCCTTGTAAAGTGTATCTACTTGTATAATTACCAAATAAATCAAGATTTACGTGACACTTCCTAAATCCACTCTCGATCAGACACAATTCTTTCGTTTTACGGAGTTTCTTGTTAAAGTGTCGTTCTTCCACCCCTAAACTGTCTTATTTTCCACCGGACGGAATATTACAAAGTGTAAAGGAAGAAGAGATGAATAGTGACATAAAAAAAAAGGGGGGAACCATGCAAAGTTATCCTTTGTGTGTGCTTGAACCAGTGTTCACCTCTATCTTTCCTGATGACGTACACACACAAACACACACACACGAATACACATAAATGGGTGCATACGTGGGACTTCGGTGAGGACACTACCCGTATAACGGTAAGATCACCCTCTAATTTCTTTCCTCGTTAAACAGAAAAGTACGAAGAATGAACATCCGTCCGTGGTGAAAAAAGGAACGAGTCTTAGTGTAAAATGTAAGAAAAGGGAGGAACAAGGTTACGAGGTGACCAAGTCTAGTATAACTTCATGTACGTAATATTCAAATTCTTTCTGAATTTGGTCGTTGTAAGTGTCTTCCGTAGAAAACTTTTCACACTATTACACTAAATTCTATGTGGTGTGTCACATTTAAGAGTTCAGATTCCACTTCCCTAAATTGTACAGACGTGGAATCTCCAAGAATGTACCTGACTTGTTCTAATACTCGAAAGGTGAGAGAGTTCTTTCTTATCATTTTAATTTCTCTTGTGTGACTAGAAAATGTTCTTTACTGAACTTAGTCCGAATTAATATCACGTTTATCACTCAGTAAACGTGTAAAGTCGAAAAATGGATTCGAAGGGTCCACCACGATCACCATTTCTTGGGTGAACAGTTACTTCCTCCGTACTCTACGTCTTAGTCAGGGACCCCGTCTTTCTAGGGACCTCCTCCTTTACCGTTGGGTGAGGTCATAAGAACGGACGTCTTAGGGTACCTGTTTCCTCGGACCGCTCGATGTCAGGTATCCCAGTGTTTCTCAGTCTACGGTGACTTCGTTGAAACATACGTACCTACACAAAATTGATCATGATTATAGTTCGACCAAAATCTTTTACGTCTCTTTGGTCTCTAGTTTAACAGTTGTAGGTGACCTAGTAGCGTTTTCGTTCTCTCAAGGTCTTTTTTTTGTAGATAAAGACCAAATAACTGATACGGTTTCGGAAACTGACACACCTATTGTTATTTGACACCTTTTAAGAAGTTCTCTACCCTTATGGACTGATGGACTGGACGGAGAACTCTTGAGATATACGTCCAGTCTTTCGTTGTCAATCTTGACCTGTACCTTGTTGTCTGACCAAGGTTTATCCTTTTCCTCATACAGTTCCGACATATAACAGTCGGACGAATAAATTGAAGATACGTCTCATGTAGTACTCTTTGCGACCTGACCTTCTTTGTTCGACCTTAACTCTAACGACCCTCTTTTTAGTTATTGGAGTCTATACGTCTACTATGGTGGGAATACCGTCTTTCACTTCTCCTTGATTTTCCGGAGAACTACTTTCACTCTCCTCTCACTTGTTCAACCGAGTTTCAAGTTGTAAGTCTTTTACTTCTAGTACCATAGACCAGGGTAGTTAAGTACCCTCTATCAACCCCTTTGTCACCTTTGTCACAGTCTGAAATAAAAACCCCGAGGTTTTAGTGACGTCTACTACTAACGTCGGTACTTTAATTTTCTACGAATGAGGAACCTTCTTTTCAATACCGGGTGGATCTATCGTATAACTTTTCGTCTCTGTAATGAAACGGCTGATTCCAGGTAGATCAGTTCCGATACCAAAAAGGTCACCCGTACATACCTACACTCTCAACATGACACTTCTTTTGACTCACGGCTTCTTAACTACGAAAACTTGACACCACAACCTCTTCTGAGAACTCTCAGGGAACCTGAGAGGTTGGTCGGGTAAGATTTCCTCTAGTCAGGACCCACAAATAACCTTCCTGACTACGATTTCGACTTTGAGGATATGAGACCGGAGGAGTACGTTTCTCAACTAAATGACCTTTTCTGCGACTACGACCCTCCCTAAACCCCGTCCTCCTCTTCCCCTGCTGTCTCCTACTCTACCGACCTACCGTAGTGACTGAGATACCTGTACTCAGACTCACTTGAGACCCTCAACCACTACCTGTCCCTCCGGACCACACGACACTAAGTACCCCAGTGTTTCTCACCCCGTACTAACTCGCTGACTTGACTTGACTTATTGTTTCATTTATTCCTTACAGGATTTGACAAGAGTCGTGAGACATATAGATTACGAAAGTGACTCTTAGAGACGGGGTCCTCGATTAACTGGATTTCTGGATTTATTAACTCTGGTCGTTCATTTCGAAGACTCTAAACGATAAAGTCTTGAGTCAGTAGTTTCGGGAATTGAAACACTTATGGTAGTTAGTTGAGGTTAAAGAGAATGGTGTAGGTGTAGTGACTACAATTCGACGAAGATACGTTACGATCTAGCTGGTCAGTCGAAGTAGTTCGTCTACTGTTACGGACAGTCTGATTAAGGTTCGATATACCTGTTCTTTTAAATGACTAAGTTAATTGTCAAGTGAGAAGTTTTGTGACCCTACCACTGTACTCATGTTCTTGTAACTAATGTAGAACCAAAGTTGTAGAGATCTATATTTTGCTGAAAGTCAGTACAACCACACACTTGTTAAACAGAAATCGAATATCGCGAAGTATATAATATGGGAAAACCGGAGGACATCCCTGTGGACCCAGAGGATCAGATCAAAAGGAAATTTTGTGTTAAGGTTTTACTTATGAGGAATGTTTTCTCTTCACTTCACTTTCACTTTCAGTGAATCAGTACAGGCTGAGACGGAGACGTACCTGATATGTCAAGTACCTTAAGAGGTCCGGTCTTATGACCTCACCCATCGGAAAGAGAAGAGGTTCCCTAGAAGGGTTGGGTCCCTAACTTGGGTCCAGAGAGTGTAACGTACGCCTAAGAAATGGTCGACTCGGTGTTCCCTTCAGGTTCTTATGACCTCACCCATAGGGAAGTCTTTAGGGTTGGGTCCTTAAGTTGGTCCCAGAGGTCGTAACATCCACCTAAGAAAAGGTTGACTCAATAGTCCCTTCGGGAAAGGTTTCTCTTCGGTCGTAATATATCTAGTTCTACATATATTATGTACACGTTCACTTTTAGGAATCGTACTTAAGACAGGTTAAAAAAAAAAAAGTTTTTTAAGAAAGTGAAAATTTATACTACAGAGTCTATCTCACCCTTACCATAAAGTCTTCTTTTCCTTAGACGGACCATCGGGATTTTGATAAGTACTTCTGTCGTTGACTAACGTGGATGGTACGGTCATCCAAATACCTTAGAATAAATAGTAAGTCTTGAAAAGGACTAAATGTAGAGACATCTTGAGATTTGAATCATCACATTCATTCATCTAAACCCTTCTCCCTTTGGTTTCCTTAAGAACCTTTTTAATATACTGGACAGTTACACACGTATAGTTCGATCACTGGTTCGATCTCGACCTTAAGTCTATGACGTCAGTGATCGAACCTAAACAAAATGAATCAAGTTTGAAAATATAGTGAAACCCTTATTTGACCTTATATTTGAATGAGTATATTGATGCGGGAATTCATTCCCCTAGTATACAGAGTCAAGTGGACCTTGTCAGGTTAAATACAGTGACAGAGTACATTAATAATTGTCACGTGGGAAAGTGAGAGTTTTCACGGTTACAAACCAACAATTTCATTTCTTGACGAAGTTGAAATTCTGAAATTCTCTAAAGAAAAACTCTTAACTTCGGAATCAAGAAATCTTCTTAAGTACGGTATTATAACAGTAGTTTGAAAATGGATGACATTTGGAGCGAAAATAAATAAGGATGCGAGAAACTGAAGTCTAAAGGAATGTTCGGGATTAATAATGTGAATAAGAAAATCCGGACCCTACGTGTCGACCCCGTTTGACTATAGACACGGACCTGTATGAAAACGACGAATCAGTGATCCAACGTAGTCTGAGAAACACTGGTATACACTGGTATGGCGGTCCGTGGAGATAGGTACCTCAAAGGGTCCGTTCTTATGACCTCACCTAACGACAAAGGAAGAGGTTCCCTAGAAGGACTGGGTCCCTTGCTTGGTCACAGAGGACCAAACTCCTTCTAAGAAACGATAACTCAGTGGACCTTTTGGACCTGTACTAGGACGAAGATAAAACCGTAAATTCAAAGTCCTAGAACGGACGGGTAGAAAGGACAGAAACTTGTAAAGGTTCCAAACTAAAAGGAAGGCCATAAAGTCGTGGTTTTCGGTCCCTCTAAGAAAGGGATAATGTTTAGGTCTATCGTACGACAAGATAAATAAAATTAGAACACTGATAATTTTAAAGGTTTAGGAGAATTTATGAGAATGTGAAGGATATCCATGAAGTAGTTAAGACTTGGAGATGGTAAGTCACATTACTCTCTTTGTCAGGTACTTGAACTGGAAGGTTTATTCAAATACGCAAATCATTAACTCTGAAGCCTGAAGGGTCCACCGAGTCCCCATTTCTTATGTGTATGGTTACTTTCTCTGTGTTCTCTGTCTTCAATTTAGGGACTCACTTCTTCTAGGGTTCCTCTTCTTTTACCTTTGGATGAGATCATAAGAACGGACATTTTAGAGTATCTGTCTTCTCGGACCACCCAATGTTAGGTCCCCCAGTGTTTTTCAGTCTGTACTGACGCGTGTGTGTTAACTTTCCACACGACACACGAATCAGGGAGTCAGTACAGGTTGGGAAACACTGGGGTACCTGAGTGATCCGTGGAGGTAGGTACCCCTAAGAGGTCCGTTCTTATGATCTTACACAACGGTACGGGAGGTAGTCCTCTAGAAGGGTTGGGCCCCTAGTTTGGATACAGAGGGTGTAACGTCTGTCTAAGATATAACAGACTCGATGGTCTCTTTAGATTCTTATGACCTGACCCATCACATAGGGTAGAGATCCCTTAGAAGGGCTGGGTCCCTAGTTTGACCCCAGAGGACATAACGTCCACCTAAGAAATGGTCGGTACGATGGTCACTTCGGGTGACTCCCCACGGGTTCGGATTTATAAACATTAGTTCTTCGACAACCTCATAAGGTGAACATGAGGTAGTCAAGTAAAGTATTGGTCCTTTCCTTCGTCAATAATTTTCGGAGTGAGGAAGGGGTCTTGATACTAGAAGAACGATATATGTGATATGAAAAAGTGGTAGAAGAGACGTTAGACTTACGACGGAAGAAGCAGTTAAAATCCTCCTTGACAATCGACCTTTTTAACAGACTTGAGATGACGAATTCAGGTTTGATATCGAGGTGATAATTGATTGATCGAAAACTATGTATTGACTTAGAGTGATACGAAATCAAAGGAATAGATCTTTTACCTTTAATATTATGTTATTATAGATTCAGTATCCCATCAACACTCCGAAATTACTGAATATCATACACTACGTGTGTCCCCTACTATGAATATTACTATAATAATGATAAAATCAAACTCTATTAAGTGAATCAATTTTCCTCGATTGTAATAAACTCATGACTAACTTGTGATATAAACAAATGTCCGTTTCAAGTCATGTACTGGCTTCAATCACATCGTACACGGAACGAAGAACTTTATTGGTAAAAGAGACGAAAATCTTGAGTGTACAAGAACGACGGACACCTCTTTCTCACATCGACTTCCTCTTTACAGTTTCTACTCCGATGTCAAACATCCTTTTAACCAGTGTGAGAATAACCTCTTCGATCTTTATGACTTATACGAACACACTCAAACCTCTAATTTTGTTCTCCTCTTAAACAGATAATGGTCTGTGTTATATGGTTTTAGTGGTCTTACACTACTCAACTCCCCTCTTATCAATTTCCCTAGATTTTCGATCCCCATCGAGTCAACCATACCTTAGGTGGACCCTACATCCTCTGGGACCAAACTAAGGAGTAAACCCTTCTAGGGGACCTCTTCCCTATTCGATGGGTGACGTCATAAGAACCCGAAGAGACCACCGAGTCAACCGTTTCTTAGATGGACGTTACGTCCTTTGAACCCAAACTAGGGACCAAACCCTTCTAGGGGACCTCCTCCCATACCGTTGAGTGAGGTGATAAGAAGGGACCTCTTAAGGTACCTGTCTCCTCGGGCTACCCGATGTTAGGTACCCCAACGTTTCTCAGCCTGTACTGACTAGTTGAGTAAATGTTTTCGAGATCTGAGTCGGATCATCATCTTCAGTCTTCTATTTGGTTTTAGATTTGTTAGAGTTTCGGTTTCTTTACTACAACCCCTTTTACACTTTCCTTTACACTTTGACGTTCTCTTACTAGGATGACTGAAGTAAACATCTGATGTAAACATCTGACATCCACTTAGGGAGATGTACTTGCACTCACGTACGTACGTACGAGTGAGCACAGACTGAGAAAAACTGGGGTACCTGACATCGGGTGGTCCGAGGAGATAGGTTCCTTAAAAGGTACGTTCTTATAACTTTACCCAACGGCAAAGGAAGAGGTCCCCGAGAAGGGGTGGGTCTCTAGTTTGGACGTAGAGATCACAACAGAGAACGAAACCGTCCTCCTAAGAAATGGTGACTCGGCGGACCTTTTGGGGAATATATACTTGTAAATCCCTCTCTCTTCAATTGAAAAGTCGTACTCGATAAAGTAAATTTCCTGACGACAACTGGAGATCATTCCTCCGGTAACCTTATCGAGACTCTGCCTGTTGGGGTGACAACTTTATATTATGAAACTTTTTTTTATATGCTCCCTAAATAAAAGACTAATAAAGAAGAGACAAACAAAGAATCTACATAAAGTACCTTTATTTCAGGACACTTTTTCGAATTCGTACTATATAAAAATACTTCCTTCAACCACTCAAGTAAGACAATTGTATGTGTGTCCTTATTCCACTTCTATTTTTAGTTTAACACAACCTACGATTCTAACACTAGGTGACTAGTGGTTTTGACTGTTTCACGTTATGACTCGTAACGTACAAATATTACCTTTGTGTCGATTCTCTTTAGAAAGATTGTCTTTAGTATGACGTAAAAAAAAAGAAAAAATTTTAATTTTCCGAAATAAAAGTTCGTAGAGAAAGGATTCACTATATACTTTGTTTCTTTTGATAAATAGAGTCAACAGAGAATTTTAAACAAAAATCCTTTTGGGTACATACAAAGTGAAGGAGTAAAAAATGTACGTTTAGGACTTTAAAGTCTAAGACAATTACTAAATTTAGGTTTACTTCTTCTTGTATAGTGTATGAATCTACACCTTGGAAAGGAAAGAATAAGAAAGGTCCTTCGTTTATTCAGAAATGTAAATATATTGTCGTTATAGCCTCTTCCGTTACCGTGGGATGAGGTCATGAGAACGGACCTTTTAGGGTACCTACCTCCTCGGACCATCCGACGTCAGGTACCCCAGCGATTCTCAGTCCGTACTGACTCTTTTAAGTGAAAGCGAAAAGTGAAAGTACGTAACCTCTTCTTTTACCGTTGGGTGAGGTTACAAGAACGGACCTCCTAGGGTCCCTGTCTCCTCGGACCACCCAACGGTACATACCCCAACGTGTCTCAACCTGTGTTGACTTCACTGATCGTCGTTATAGTCGCGGGAAGACTTGTAGTTGGAAAGAAGAAGAAAGGTCCTTCATTTACAATGTAATATCAGGTTACAAACTCTTCCTGTCTAAATATATCTTTCTTATAAGATCCATTTTCTCTTTGACATACTTTCCACTTTTTATTCCCTACTCTTTTTCCTAACAAGTGTCCCACATTGTTCTAACCTTTTCTTTTGAATTCTAGGAACTAAAACACAGACACTTGTCGTGTATTAAAAGTGTATAGATTTAATCGAAGTGACTTACTTACAGATACTGTTCATTGTCTTCGTAAGTTTGATCAAACTTAACTTTATTGTAACGTTCCTTTGTCCTCTCAGATAGCATGGGTTGACATCATTGACTTCGATAGACCGTACCACTTATCTCTTAGTAGTCCGTTGAGAGACAAGAGAGACACGGTATTTTGTTGTCTAAAAAAAAGAAGACTTATAAATAACAATAGGAAAGACGTACCAGAGACGAAGACATCCTGAAATTCGAACGTATACCTAGATTCACAGGAATAACAGGTAAGACCTGAAGAAAAAAAAAGGGGTTTCAATATATCCTTAAAAATAAATCGTTCAAAATAATTTCGTAGTATTTAAGTTTTAGTACGTGTTTAGTGTTGACATTTTTTAATATAAAAAGATTAGACACCTTGAGTTTTGGGGTCCCTCCACTTTATCTAATATTAAAACATAAAGTCTGTCAACACTACGTTTATTTAGATTCCCAGTGAATCGAGTAAGTGTCGTCACTGTTCCGATGTCAAGGATGGAGTGCGGATGACGTGGTCCCGGCGAAGACGAGTCATTGTGGTGCAACAAAATTGTAGAGGACGTGACCGTCCACTCATGTTATCTTAGATATAATTTTCTGAGAATTTGTAAAAAAAATATATCAAATTTATAGGTCATCGTTTATAAATGAATTCATTAAGAAGTACTCTCAAATTGAGGGTCTAGATTGTTAAGTTAACAATTTTGGTCTCGATTTAAAGGATCCTTCTCCCAACCCAACCAAAAGGATATATAACCAAAAAGGGTCCAGTTCACAGTGTGGTCCAGGTTTGATGATACCGGTTTTACAAGTACTAAAAAATAATCATAAGTATCCCACACAACTTTGTCCTAAGGTTCCTTCCATTACACTCGACACATCCGTATAGTTGAATCCAGTAAGTCAATGGTTTCAGTTAGATAAATTAAGAAATAATAAGACTTTTGTAAATTTTATAATTATAGAAGTCAGAGGAAGAGATGGAACAGGAGGTAAATTTTAATAAATAAGAAAACAATGTGATAACAAAATTATCTCTGAATAAGACCTAATTAAAGTTTTTAATTTATAAAAATTTTATAAACATTGTTAACAGAGTAAAAAGAGAAAGTGAAAGACCTATAAAAAGAAAATAGATGAAATGACAGTGATCCATAGTTCTATATAATTATGGAATTTATAATTGAAGTCTATAAAAGTATAAAGATAGAGTCCAAGACAAAGAACATAGATTTCGATGTGATACCTCATGCTTTACCGTTGGGTGAGTTCATCAGAACGGACCTTTTAGGGTACCTGTCTTCGTGGACCTCCCGATGTCAGGGATTCCAGTGTTTCTCAGTTTGTGCTGATTCGCGGACTCGTGTTTGTTTCGATAAGATTCTCGTTAGTGTAAGAGTCAAAGATAGATGAAGAAATACCAACTACGAAAGTAGAGATGGGGTTTGGGACTGAGAGTGGATTTACGTTTGATGACAGATGAATAAGTGTCATTCTAGGGTAACTTGTATATGATTTACAAAGAGTCTGTTAAGTTGAAGTGATTTAGTTTTAGACGTATATAATAAAGGTTGACAAATCGAAATAAAAAATAACTCAACAAATTTATCTCACTATAGGACTTAAGAACTTGGGATTTTATCAAAGGGTTTCTACGACGGTTGAGGGAATTGCCTACCGAAATACAATGTCGATTTACGTGTCTAAGACCTCGGTTTGTAAGTACGAAGATTAGAATTTAGAAACGGATTGACTTAAGAGGGTCTTTTCTGTATTGAAAGGTAAAGGGCTTAAAAGAGGAGTGACTTTATATCTATTAATCTCTTTAATGAAATATCTCAATAATACTCCTGACTGGTTGTATGGTTCTATGTTTTATACTAGTCAATTCAATGATATAAAATACACTTATGTGAGATACACATTCATCCTTTTACATAACTCAGTATGTACTAAGAAAGTGAAATATAAAATGTAATATGTTTTTGTCGAATTACTTTCCATGTTATTAAATTCTAATTTGTTTAAGTGATGTAAAAGGAAGGGACCTAGTTAAACCGATATGAAAAAAACAGAATTTTAAAGAGTTAAGAGAGGTTGTAGAAATGTAATAAATAAAAGGAGTATTAAGTCATCTAAGAAGGAAAGGTTTATGGGAGTAGCTAGATGTCAGTCGAAAAAATTTTATATTTTACAATACAAATGGTACTATAAAGAAATAAACATTTAATCTTATATAAAATTAAAAAGAACTAATATATAGTTCAAGTTAGATTGATTGAAAACAATCACATATCCAACGTTTTAAAGTTTACAAAATTTACCAGGTGAGATAGATGTAAGAAAAAAGATACTCGAGATAAAGACACGTGTACAAACTTCTTTTAATACTAAAAGTCTTTACATTTATGGATATACACATTTCACAAATCTTATCCTGAACCGAATCTCACATATAAAATCTTTTAAAGAAGAAAGAAGTATTGGTCTTAGACTCGGGATTTTATGTTAAACATAATTTTTGACCCTACCCGATATGAAAGGGATTTGTCTGATAAAAACGGATCTGAAAGAGTTATCCTTTTATAAGAAGAACCGGAGAATGAAGAATCGAAAAAGGAATTTTGGAATTCTTATGTTGTTATTCTCTTTTGTGATATGTTTAAAATTTTTGTATACATATCTTTTGTGAAAATAAGAGTGGAATACATACAAACCGAATGGTACGGTGAAAGTTGATCTGACATCAAGTTTGGTGAGTTGTGGGTTTATATGTCTCAAGAAAATAGTAAAATCCTTATCTCCCCTCATGATAGTTGGGTTCGTGTAATATAAGTATTTAATTATCTCTTTCTTTTTCAGTATTTCGTAATCGTTTATTCACGGGGTACGATGAGGACAAACATCATGTAAAACAAGGAAGAAGACCTTCAAAACATGGTCGTTACGACGGAAAATTCACTCTTTGTGAAGGTCTAATTATAATATAAAATAAATAGATGAGTCCTTAGTCCATACATTACCCTTTCTATTCTTAATTTAAGAACGTAACTAGAAGTTACTTCTCCAACTTGTAAAAAGTAATAATTTTTAAGTTCCTAAAATGGGTATTCGAAAGTCCAAGAAACATAGACAGATTCACAGACGTAAATTGTCTCCGTTCTAAGAATGATCATGGAACTACACGACGGAATCAACTCACGGTGATAGTCTTCAATCACCACAGAGAGAAGTTTCTGACCACGTCCGAAGGAGGAAAAGGATCAAAGACAAAATCGTATACTGTAGAGTATTAACGTCCTTGAGTTGGAGTTTCAGAAGAGAAATAGAAGTAGAGAACAGAAAGAAAGTTAGGTTTACGGATTAGTAAACCGTTTAGGTATGGAAGTAAAGACGTTTTTATGAATTTAGTAAGTGAAAGGAGGATCAGTAAGACATGACAGACGTAAGTTTCAGGTCAGTGAAAAGTAGATTTTCTTATTGAAACGAAATTTAGTAGAGAAGAAGGAGAGTAAGTTCTTAGTTAGAAGTCAAGGGAAGGATCTTTGGTTTACTATCTCAAACGTTAAGTTTCGTAAATATGTTATTGGTATAGAGAAACAGGTTTTGTTGTGGAACGGACTTGTACTGAAATTTCTTTAGTTATGTGACTTTCTTATATAAACTTGAGAATGAACTAATGATATTAACGTGGTAATTTTGTACACTGTTTAGTGACCTGGTAAGATCAACTACATGACAAGATTAAAGAGTGACACACCCAAAAAATGACAATCAGATATACAGGACATGTAACCTTAATATTGTAAACACATTATTAATTTCTGTTTCCTGATCTACGGGATGACATATTTCTCTAATCTATACTAACATGGTATGACTCCTCGCCACCGACACACACGTGTCCTCCCGGTTCTCGTCGATGAGGTACAAGTTCCAGTCCTCACCACCGCCACTCCTCTATGGGGAACAGGTTCCATTCTCTTTGGGTTCATTCTACCATTCACAACGCTCTCCCGTAGTCTTCCGTCTGTGTGACTTTGGTATTAGTGTCTTTTGATCAGTTAGATTAGTGTACCTGGTGTCGGACCAGATTGAGTTACTTTGATTCGGTACGACACACCCCGGTGGGTTCTACTCGTCCAGTACCACCTCTCCAGACTGTCTTACACCAGGTGATCTCTACCCTTACCGTTTGCTGAAGTCATAAGATCGGAACTCTTGGGGTACTTGTTATACTTTACCGTTTTACTATACTATGATTTTCTCCTTTAGGGGTCCAACTATCCACGGGTTATACGATGACCTCTAGTCACCTCTTTATTGAGGTCTTTCTTACATCCCTACCTCGGTTTCGTTTTTGTTGTGTGTCACCACCTACACTGACCACTATCTTCGTTCTAGGTTACGATATTTCTCGTTATAACGTATCCTTGACCTTACAATCCAGATAGTTCCGTTTATCCTTCACCAGTTTGTTCTCTACCGTTCTCACTTACAGTTGTAAGATCCTAAGTCACTTGATTTTACTTGACCTTGCCCACTTAAATTGAGTCAAGTCAAGTCAAATCAGTGAGTCAGTACAGGCTGAGAAACACTGGGGTACTTAGTGTCCTGCGGTCCGGAGGGACAGATAGTGGTTTATGTCCTCAAGTGAGTCTGAGTGTAGGTAGTTCAGTCACTACGGTAGGAGTAGAGTAGGAGCCAGCAGGGGAAGAAGAGGACGGGGGTTAGGGAGGATCGTAGTTTCAGAAAAGGTTACTCAGTTGAGAAGCGTACTCCACCGGTTTCATGACCTCAAAGTCGAAATCGTAGTAAGGAAGGTTTCTTTAGGATCCCGACTACAGGAAGTCTTACCTGACCAACCTAGAAGAACGTCAGGTTCCCTGAGAGTTCTCAGAAGAGGTTGTGTCGTGAAGTTTTCGTAGTTAAGAAACCGCGAGTCGGAAGAAGTGTCAGGTTGAAAGTGTAGGTATGTACTGATGACCTTTTTGGTATCGGAACTGATCTGCCTGGAATCAGCCGTTTCATTACAGAGACGAAAACTTATACAATAAATCTAACCAGTATTTAAAAGAAGGTTTCTCATTCACAGAAAATTAAAGTACCGACGTTAGAGGTAAACGTCACTAAAACCCGGGGGGTTTTATTTCAGACTGTGACAAAGGTGACAAAGAGGTAGATAAAGAGTACCTCACTATCCTGGCCTACGGTACTACAAGCAAAAGACTTACAACTTGAATTTCGGTTGAAGAAGTGAGAAGAGAAAGTGAAAGTTCTCCGAAAAATCAAGGAGAAGTGAAAGACGGTATTCCCACCACAGTAGACGTATAGACTCCAATAACTATAAAGAGGTCCATTAGAACTAAGGTCGAACACAAAGAAGGTCAGGTCTCAAAGAGTACTACATGAGACGTATCTTCAATTTATTCGTCCCACTGTTATATGTCGGAATTGTATGAGGAAAAGGATAAACCTTGGTCAGACAACAAGGTACAGCTCAAGATTGACAACGAAGGATTGGACGTATGTCTAAAGAGTTCTCCGTCCAGTCCACCAGACAATAAGCGTAGAGAACTTCTTAAAAGGTGTCAAATAACACTGGGTGTGTCAGTTTCAGAAACCGTATCAGTTATTTCGTCTTTAACTACAAAGAGACCTTGAAGGACCGAAAAAACTACTAGGTCGCCTACAACCGTTAAACTAAAGAGCAAGGAGACGGAAAAGATTTTGGTCGAACTTGTAGTCATTCAAGTACCAAGTACATAACGACTTCGGACCGAACCTCTTAAAACTCGTAATGAAAAGATCGTACACTCTAGTCACGTTAACACACCATCAGACCCATAAGATACCGTAACGGAAAGAAACCCTAACCTTACTTTTGACTGGAAAAGGTCAGGACACCGGTGACGAATCAAAAGGTATAAACGACTGTATAACTCACGTCGTGAAACTGTCGTAGTAGAAAGACCTAATCTTTATCGAGTTGACTTTAAGATAGGGGAGGTGATCGAAACAAACATCACTACGAAAGATTCCGAGTGAACTTAAGTGTAAGGTCTTACAGACCGAGATCTACTCACTAGTGTGGTAACACTTATAGACCAAAGACTTCGACAAAAACATGTGAAGAAACATAAGAACGGTGGAAAGAATTATAGAACTCGAAGACAATCCAGGTATGACAAAGATAGGAAATAACTCGGGTAGAAACGTACCTTACAAGGGAACGATAGAGATTAACAGAACTTCTCTAGAGATCAGAAAGGGTAAGACAAAAGAAGGAGATAAAGAAACGTAACTAGCGACTTCTTCCGAAATAGAGAAGAACGATAAGAAACCTTAAGACTTAAGTCTACGAATATAGAAAGGAAAAGAGGAAACGAAAAGTGGAGAGAAGAAAAATGTCGATAAACATTCCGGAGGGGTTTGTCGGTAAAACGAAAAAGCGTTAATAAAAGGTACCCCTTCCAGAACTAGGGACGGAGGACATGTTACAGTACTTGGAGTAAGGTATCAAGTAGTCCGTGAGAGAGATAGTCTAGATCCGGGAATTTAGATAAAGAGTGAAAGTGACATATTAGTATTCCCTAAACTAAATCCAGTATGGACTTACCAGATCGCCAAAAGGGATGAAAGAAGTTAAACTCAGACTTAAACCATTATTCCTCAAGTACTAGACTCGGTGTCAGTCGAGGACCAGAACAAAAACAACTGACATATCTCGAAGAGGTAGAAACCGACGTTTCTTACATTAGTTAGACAAAAGTCACAACTGGTAGACCACTACAGGTACACATCTCAGAAGAAAACACAACAACCTTCTCCCGCAAACGAAACTTGTCACGTAAAGGAACCGTTTTGAGATAATCAGAAACGGGACGAAGTAAGACATAAGGTTCCGGTTTAAACGGACAATGAGGTCCACAAAGAATTGAAGGACGAAAACGTAAGGTCAGAGGATGTTAATTTTCCTGGAGAAAAAACCCACAATCAAGATTTTCCAGAACATCCAGAAGTATTTTGGCAAGTTGAAGTCGAAGAAGTCGTAATGACAAACCCCGTATCTGAACCTAATAACACTATAACTTATCAAACGGAGCCTTTCCTTGTCTTTAGTAAGACAGTAAAAACTCTAACGTAGGTTCATGACGTAAAGCCTGAGAAAACAACTGGTACTACCGATGAGGTAAAGAAGACTCCCTAGGTCGGACGTCACCATCTATATTACCAGTAGACTCAATTTAAGTGGGTAAGGTCAGGCAAAATCAAGTGACTAAGGATCGTACAGCTACAAGTGAGAACGGTAGAGAACAAACTGGTGAAGGTTAAACGGAACTAAGTACCTGGACTGAAAGGTCCAAGGATACGTTACAACGAGAAATATCGTAACCTGGAAAGAAGATAGTGGTCAGTGTAGGTGTCGACCCATAACACAAACGAAACCGAGGTAGGGAAGTAAGAAAGACCTCAATAAAGAGGTAACTAGAGGTCATCGTAAAACCCGTAGATGACTGGGCCCCTCAAGGAGAAAGTCTTAGGATAGTAAACAGAAAAGATGACAAGTACCCCAAGAGTTCCGTTCTTATGACTTCATAAAACAGTAAGGGAAGAGGTCACCTGGTGTAAGACAGTCTGGAGAGGTGGTACTGGGCGGACAGAACCCAACGGGGTGTCCGTACCGAATCAAAGTAACTCAATCTCTTCCGACACTAGGATCACACTAATCTAACCGATCTAAAGACACTCATACCAAAGTCACACAGACGGGTGACTACGGGAGAACGTTGTGGATGGTAGAATCAACCCAAAGAGAATGGAACCCGCACCCCATAGAGAAGTACCGACGAGGTTGTTTCGCGTCGGTGAAGAGGAATGGAATCTGCTCCCCATAGAGCAGTGATGACGGGAAGGACTGGAAGTCGCACCCTATCGAAGAGATCCGGGAGGACGTGGGTGTATCGGTGACGAGGAACCTTCACCCTAACGAGAAGGGTCTGTCCTGGGGACCGAAGTCCGTACTCCACCGAGGAGGGTCGGTGGGGACTGGAGGTTGCACCCCATCGAGGAGAGTCAGTGGTGGGGACCGGAGTCTGCGTCCCATCGAGGAGAGCCGGTAAGGACGTGGCAACGTCGGACCGTGAGAGCCGACGACGGGGACTGGAACCCGCACCTCGTTGAGGAGAAGCGTCGACGGGAAACCCGTACCCTAGGAGGGCGAAGACGGGGACTGGAGCCTGCACCCCATAGAGGAGACCCGTCGCGAATCACGCGGCCAGTGTCGGCGGTCACGAATCACGGGGCTGAGGATCACATACTCTTTACAATTCTTATCTGTTTATCCTTATTGTAACCTTTCCTGTCTAAATTATTGTCGAAAAAGAAATAAATTTTTTAGGTATTTAAATCCCAAAACAAGACTATTTCTTATTTTTCAAGTACATGAACTTGTCTCATCACTGTGATATAAAAAACGTGTTAAAAGAAGAATAAGTTACTAGGAATTTACTCTTGAGATCGAGGAAGATTCATCTCTTACAAGTCACGGTAAACAAAAAGTTACCCCTACAAATTTCCTATTATACAAATTCCCTTTTGTTATAGGAATCACAAAATAGTTTATAAAAATACTATACCTTGTGTTCAGAGTAATAAAAGGAAAGATTCTTGGGTGGAAGAATAAAATATAAAAGACCTAACATGTAAGGAAAGAGTTAAAATCATTCCCTACTTGTTAGTTTAACTTACTCCCTTAGAACAAGTCCTTTAAAAAAAGGATAGAGTTCAGGGGTCTACTGTATTAGAATACCGTAGTGTCTATTGTAAATTAAAATCATCAAAAGTTTTGACCTAAGTGATATTAAGAAAATCTCCAAAGTATTTTACTTAACAACTCGAGATAAAAACAATAACAGGTCAACAATTCAGCATAGACTGAGAAACGTTAGGTACCCGACGTCGTGTGGTCCGAAGGGACAAGAAGTTTTGTAGGGTCTTATATGAGTCTAAGTACTAGTAACTCAAACATGGATGTATAAAAAAAGTGTAAATGTTTAAAAATAAATTTTCCTGAAATCCTAAGGTATTCCATTGTATACAAGGACTATTAGACGATGTAAGAAAACCATAAACCCTTGGTGCCTAGATTAGTCTGACGAATAAAAAGTTCACTTGTCCAGTGAGTCAGTCATAATGTCACGTAAACTTGAGTTGAGAGGATGAACCACCAAACTTTCAGTCGATCAATGGTGACAGAGAAGTTTATTATCTACTGTATAATATAGTTACACTGATTATTTCACCGTTTGAATAACTCGAAGATGAACCGAATTCAGTATCCAGGACTCTTGGTTTATAAGGAGTCTTTGGTGGACATGTAAGTGAAACGACCCGTCTGGGAAGTCAACGAGTCAGCACAGGCTGAGAAATGCTGGGGTACTTAGCGTCGTGCGGTCCGGAGTGACAGGTAGTGGTTGAGGGCCTCAGGTGACTCTGAGTACAGGTAGCTCAGTCACTACGGTAGGTCTGTAGAGTAGGAGACGGCAGGGGAAGAGGAGGACGGGGTTCAGGGTGGGTCGTAGTCTCAGAAAAGGTTACTCAGTTGAGAAGCGTACTCCACCGGTTTCATGACCTCAATTCAAAGTCGAACTCGTAGTAAGGAAGGTTTCTTTAGGGTCCCGACTAGAGGAAGTCTTACCTGACCAACCTAGAGAAACGTCAGGTTCCCTGAGAGTTCTCAGAAGAGGTTGTGGTGTCAAGTTTTGATAGTTAAGAAATCGTGAGTCGAAAGAAGTGTCAGGTTGAGAGTGTAGGTATGTACTAGTGTCCTTTTTGGTATCGGAACTGATCTACCTTGAAAAAACCGTTTCATTACAGAAAGAAAAGTTATACGATAGACCCAACCAGTATTGAAAAGAAGGTTCCTTATTCGCAGAAAATTAAAGTACCGACACCAGTGGTAGACGTCATTAAAACCTCGGGGGGTTTTATTTCAGACTGTGACAAAGGTCACAAAGAGGTAGATAAAGATTACCTCACTACCCTGACCTACGGTACTACAAGCAAAAGACTTACAACTCGAAATTCGGTTGAAAAAGTGAGAGGAGAAAGTGAAAGTAGTTCTCCGAAAAATCAAGGAGAAGTGAAAGACGGTATTCCTACCACAGTAGACGTATATACTCAATAACTATAAAGAGGGCCGTTAGAACTAAGGTCGAAGACTAAGAAGGTCGGGTCGTAAAGAGTACTACATGAGACGTACTTTAAATTTATTCGTCCCACTGTTATATGTCGGAACTACCTGAGAAAAAGGTTGAACATTGGTCAAACAACAAGGTACAGGTGAAGATTGACAACGAAGGACTGCACGAACGTCCAAAGAGTTCTCCGTCCAGTCCACCAGACAATAAGGGTAGAGAACTTCTTAAAAGGTGTGAAATAACACTAGGTGTGTCAGTTTCCGAAACCGTATCAGTTATTTCGTCTTTATCTACAAAAAGACCTTGAGAGAAAGAAACAACTACTAGGTCACCTACAACCGTTAAACAAGAGACCAAGGAGACGGAAAAGATTTTAGTCGAACTTATAGACCTTAAAGTACCAAGTGTATAACGACTTCGGACTGAACCTCTTAAAACTCGTAATGACATGATCGAACACTCTACTCACGTTAATACGTCATCAAACTCGTAAGAAACCGTAACGGAAAGAAACCCACCTTACCTTTGACTGGAAAAGGTCAGGACACCGGTGACGACTCAAAAGGTTTAAACGACCGTATAACTCACGTCGTGAAAGTGTCGTAGTAGAAAGTCCTAAACTTTATCGAGTAATCCTTAAGGTAGGGTAGGTGATCGAAAATAGGATTACTACAAAAGATTCAGGGTGAACTGAAGTGTAAGGACATACAGACCGAGATCCACTCACTAGTGTGGTAGCATTAATAGAACTATCACTTCTAGAAAAAACATGTCAAGAAGACACATAAGGACGGTGGAGAAGAATTACAGAAGACGAAGACAATCCAGGTATAGTAAAGACAGGAAATGACTCGGGTAGAAACGTACTCTACAAGGGAACATATAGATCAAAAGAACTTATCTAGAGATCAGAAAGGGTAAGACAAGAAAAGGAGATAAAGAAACGTAACTAGTGACTCCTTCCGAAAGAATAGAAAAGAACGATAAGAAACCTTGAAACGTAAGTCTATGAATATAGAAAGGAATCGTACTACTTTTACATCAAAGATATCTCCCCTGTCTCACTAGTTAAATTTTATTTCTGTCTTCTTAATCGGAGTATATGTACCGCAATGTCAATCGAATTAATCGTCTTATCGGTCCTACACATCGTAGAGTAGAGACACGTGTATGAGTTTTTTGTTGTATTCCTTTCTGTACCGTACTGTTACACCTTCTCGACTATCTCGGTTAACTTTTTTTTTTTTTAGTTGACAGTACTGCCGGTGTGTAGTCAATATTAAACGATTACCTAACCGTGTAACTCGTAGAACCTTTATTTTAATCCCGGGTTTAAGGGAACGTAAGTTTTCCACGTTTCTTAATCACCTCAATTATCCAAAATACCTTCGTAAACGACCATCAAACGAGACTGACTTACGTTTCCGCTTGGGAGATTAACCTCTTATTACTTCGTGTCAGGTTCCGTCTCTAATAATACAGATACTTACTGTTATCGAAATAGTCGATTCTTTCCTAAATGATATAGACGAACTAGGTTTGTTCTACTAAGTCGATTTCCACGTGTATAAAATTTTAATAGTATCAGACGACTATAGTTATCTGTGTCTTTCGTCCCTTTATATCTATACTTGTTATTCTAAGATTCAATTCAACATGCCGACTCTGAGATATATGTCACCGGTTTCTTTGATACATAATTAAATATTTGGTATTCTACTAATAAGAAACTCAGGATAATAAGGTCCTTGGTTAATAAAATCTTTTTACCGTGTCCTCTAAAAGAACTCTTAAACTTTAACAAAAGTTATAACGAAATTTCAAGTCAAGTCAAGTCAGCGAGACAGTACAGGCCGAGAAACGCTGGGGCACTTAGCGTCGTGCGGTCCGGAGGGACAGGTAGTGGTTGAGGGCCTCAGGTGAGTCTGAGTGCAGGCAGCTCAATCACTACGGTAGGTCGGTAGAGTAGGAGACAGCAGGGGAAGAGGACGGGGTTTAGGGAGGGTCGTAGTCTTAGAAAAGGCTACTTAGTTGAGAAGCGTACTCTGACTTCAAAGTCGAAATCGTGGTCAGAAAGGTTACTTTAGGGTCCCGACTAGAGGAAGTCTTACAATGAACATAAAATAATCTGTTGTCACTTTATGTCCAATATGTGAAATATAGTTGACAGTCCAAAAGAGGGTCAAAACTATAATATGATCTCCGTTTCTCTGCACTTAGTAGATTTCTTCACAAAGGGTTTTCGACCATACGTGTATTCACGGTTTAATCTTCGGAGTCTTAGTAGACCTGTCTGAAACTCTTTATCTCTGTAGACACTCTTATGTCTGTCACTCAGGGTCATTATTTTTAACTCAGACACCCTTACTCTACCCTAGGTCCTTAGTCATCCTCCTTTTAAAACAGTCCACTGAGTCTACATATTGGTAAAATTTTAGACGATCTAGTGTATTTCGAAAAACATCACCGAATCTTTTTTTTTTTTTTTTTTGTGTGTAAAAAACTGGGGTGGAAGTGGGGGAAAAACTTTTGGAGGATACTTTTCCTTAATTGTGTATTCAGTGTAAACTTACCTTTTATAATTTTAAATCAGTACTCAAAGTGAATTATCGGGTCGTTTAACCGGAAACAAGGTTGGAGACTTTATTTAGGTGTAAATATAAGGAAGAGGTTGGTGTATACATACACGTACAACGATTTGAACTCATATTCACTTTCAGTAAGACAATACAGGTTGAGACGACTACACCTTAAACAGGTACCTTAAAAGGTCCGGTCTTATGACCTCACCGATCGGAAAGGGAAGAGGTCCTCTAGAAGGGTTGGGTCCAGAGGGCGTAACGTTCGTCTAAGAAATGGTCGACTCGGTGTTCCCTTCGGGCTTGAACACATATGTTTGTGTGTTTTATGGGTCGGGAGAAAGGAAGAGTGAGGTAAGGGTAAAGATGATATAGGTTAAATGACTAATATCATTTTCTATGTACCGACAAACGTTCCTTCGACAAAATTCGAGTGGGTTGTCGGCCCTATGTCTGTTCCAAACCGGATATGTACAGTGTATTTGATAGTACTACGTAATTTCTGATACAGTTAACATTTGTGTGTGTGTGTGTGTGTGTTTAGTTATGAAAGAAGACTAAAAAAAACCTATTAGGTATTAATATCCGTAGTAAGGGTAAGTTAAGGTTTACTAACTATTTCGAATTTGTGTGAGAGAGAGTGTTCTGATACGTATAAATTGTCTCTAGTTTCAGAAGAGATTTAACTAATGTAAAAATTGGTACGTTAAAGTCTGAAGAGTGTACCGAGTCACCAATCCTTAGACGGATGTTTCGTCCTCTGTACTTAAACAAAGGACCCAGTCCTTCTAAACGACTTCTTTCTTTACCGATGGGTGAGGTTATAAGAACGGACCCTTTAGGGTACCTGTCTCCTTGACGTCCGATGTCAGGTACCCCAACGTCTCAGTCTCTACTGAATTCCTGATTTGTTATTATTGTACGTTAAAGTCCGGGAAATGACAAGTGAGTAAAGTTTTCAAAAGTCACTTAAGGTATATACGTTTCGGGATCAGATCTTAGATTCCCATACTTGTAATTACTACGATTCACACGGATCTTAGATCAGTGCATACCCTCTGTCTGTTCTTTTATTGATATTTGATGTATATTATATCAGTTAGGTCCAACGAGACCCTCGTCTCTCTTCCTCGTAAATTAAGATAGACCTTTTACACACACAGAGACACACGGTAAGATGTTGTCTTCTATTTTGAAGACACAAAAACAAACAAAAGGAAACGTGATGGTCCTGTTCTCCGTCAATTAAGGAGATATCCACCCCTTAGTCTTTTAGATAAAAACTTATTCATAGTACATTCTATTCTATAGATACTATCAACCAATCGTAATTTAAGAACTAAATGAATTCAATGATTGTAGAAGTAGTGGGGGTCTCTAATAAAAACCATAAAATCAATACACATAAAAACATAAAGTAATGTCATTATTTTTCAATTTACGGAAATACCCAGTATACCCATTCACTCAATTCACGACCACTTATTAGACTCCAGAATTCGGTGAGAAGGTACACTTCTATGGTAGGTAGTGGGTGTGTATGACCATCTCCTGTCTTGGTCATGATTCCGGAAAACTAAAAGGTTCCATCGATCCTGAATAAAATAATATTTTAGATTAAAAATACACTAACAGGTAATAAATTTAAAACCGCTTCCTCTCTTCCTCTGTCCTCCCAATAATGAGTGATATGGATAGAACTGTACATAGTGTGAATAAGTTATTAAACACGAGAAACTATTTGTTCAGAATAGAAATTTGACCTAAATGAAGTTTTCCCATAAGGTCCACCATGATCACTATTTCTTGGACGGACGGTTACGTCCTCTTTATTCTCGGACACCCAAGGTAGAGACCCACTCCTTCTAGGGGGTCTCTCCCCGTACCATTGGGTGAGGTCATAAGAACGGACCTCTTAGGGTACCTGTCTCTTTGCACCATCCGATACCGGGTTTCCTAGTGTTTCGCAGTCCGTACTGACTTCGCTGACTCGTGTCGTATGTCTTGTGAATGAGATATTTACTAGTCAAAAACTAGAGATTCTACATTAAAAGAGACAGGAACGTTACCTTCGTAGACAAGATCGTGTAAACTGATAACACCAATAGTTTTTATATATATGTATTTCTTTGTTTTTGTAACGGAACAATTAAGTCAACACCACGTATATACACCGTTTTGTTTTTATACAACCAAAGAACAGGGGGTTGTCTCCATCTTCCTCTTTGGTCAGAACAACCGTATACAAATAAATTATAAAATTTGGTTCGGTTGGGTCAAAAAAAAGATTTCTACTGACTATTTTGACCACAGTAGAGGGAAAGACAACGGAAGGTGTCATCATATTTTGAGTCACCTCATATCCAAAGTCTTGAATTCCGATGTAAAAAAAACGAAAGTCCTTCTTTTTTTCTTCTCCCCATTTCGGTGTAAAAAGACAAAACTCTAGTTTCCATGTAACTTTATTTATTTACACACATGTAAAAAAGAGAGTTACTAAGTACGTCCATTTGATAAAAAGGTCTTATTCTTAAAACTTGAAGACAAAACGAAACAAAATCAAAAATCTCATAATATTACTTACATTTCTAAAAAATTTATGTATCGATCAATCGAATAAAGCGAAAAGGTTTGTTTCCCTTGTAGTAGTTGGGTAGGACTAGAAGTTCGAACGGTCCTACGTGACAGAAGTCCTCGTTTTCAACTCATATTACTGTAATAACCCTTGTTATCAGTTCAAAGTACGGACTTTTTTAGTTTCTTCATCATAAGTATAAAAAATCTATTCCTTTTCAGAAGTCGTTATACCATCATATAATGACAAGACTAAAGTTGGTTCATACGGTATTTCTATAAATTTATATAATATTAGTAAATATATACATCGGTTAATAAGTACTGGTGACTACTGAAGTTTGTTTTCGATCTTGGTACTAAATGTGACCTCCCGTCATATCAACGATTTCTGGATAGGTTCTTAACAAACGACCAATGTTTGGGTCTATATTGGAGTCATCATGGTCCCAAAAGACATAAAAATAAATTAAAAATTAAAAATAGTTTCAATATAAAGGATGGAAAAGACACGTGGACTTTGATAGTGTTGTAAAATTAAACGATATAAGGTCATGTTTTATTTTCAAACTTTGTTAGTTTTTATTTCTCTCTTTTTTAATTAGTAATTTACAGTATTTGTAAATTTATTTTTATTGTATATACATGTGTAAATTTTTTTCGGTAGTTTATCATAATTCTACACATGACGTTTTATCTTTAGGAGACAAAGTTACTTGGGGTCTGTGGACATGAGTAGAAGTCTCCAGGGTATAAGTCAAGAATGAATACAAGAGATTATGAAACGTAAATATAAAGGTTTATTACAGGAATATTAACTAAAAAACAATTATATTAACGAGTCAATGACTGGAAATACCGACAACTTTTGACTTAGAAGATCATAGAAGATTATGAAACATTAAGAAAAACTTAAATAAAAAATTAATAGTTTCTAATATTAACACGTTATAACTATACATATCTTGTATTATGTTAATAATTTCCTATTAACGAGATGTTATAACAGAACCGGAGACGGTGTGTAGGTGTACTTAGTCGATTCATAGGTATACGTGGGAGGGAGAACTTGGGGGAGGGTAGAAGGTGGAGTGGATAGGAAGATCCAACAGTGTCTCGTGACCCAACTCGAGGGATACAGTGCATCGTTTGAGAGTGAACCATAGATAAAATGTGTACCATTATATATACGAAGGTACGACAAAAGAGTTAAGTAGGGTGAGAGAGGAGGGTGACACAGGTGTTTAGACGAGACAAACACAGAGGTGACGACGGGATGTTTATCCAAATAGTAAAAAGAACTAAGGTATCAGTACGTAATTTTTAATCCATCTACTTTGATCTCGGGTAATATGTTTCATTTCATTTAGGGGGTCCAAAACTTCATTGATAAGTTAAATTAAGGGCTTAGAACCCACTAACGATTCTTTTTATTTCAACAAAAATACGAATAAAGAAAACATAAATTAAAACGAGAACTGAGAGACCTACGAAAACACAGAAAGAGAAACAAAAAATATGGGACGTCTAAATACTTCTAAACTAAACAACACTCGAAAAATAGTAACGTACATCACGGGTGATTAGTCACATAACAAGTCTTTTATATATATTAAGTCGAACCTTTTGAAATAAAAATAAATAACGAAATAATATATAATAATAATAAATAAATAAACTTTAAGAGATATAGGTAAAGGAGGATAGTAAAGAGATTATAAGAATAGTAGAGACTATCAACCTGGAGGACTTAGAAGAACAATTAAAGAAACAGAGAAAACAAGATGAAAGATCTTCTAAAGGAACTTAAGTATAAGTTCTGAGTAATGATAACATATCCATGAAATTAAAAATGAAAAATTTAAGTATATTAAAAAAAAGGAGTCCATGAAATCATCACAAGAGGAAAACCATTACACTATTGAATGAAATACTAGGACTTCAAACGTACATATACACATAGATACATTTGTTTGTATGTATATAAACAAAAAGCGGACGAAGACCATGGTAGACAACATAAGTTAAAATAAAAAATTACAGAAGAGTGAGTACGTTCGAGAGAATTTTGTAGACCATCAGTAGTAACTATTAGTAACTGAGAAATAAATATTAATTCTTATTCTATGACCTTTCGACTGATGTTTGAGTTCAGTTATCTACTCCGTATGACTCATCTCCCGAATTTACGTTCAATTAACCCACCTCTCCATCTAGAAACCTTCTGAATATGGTGTAAAGTCTAAGACTCCAAAAATTCTGTCTAAGACTTCTTTGAGTCACAGTACTTTTATTTTTGTTTGTTTATATATATAAACATTTATATATATATATATATATATATGTGTGTGTGTGTGTGTGTGTGTATATATGTGGTTGGATCTATCGTATAACTTTTCGTCTCCGTAATGGAACGGTTGTTTCCAGGCAGATCAGTTCCGATACCAAAAAGGTCACCAGTACATACCTACACTCTCAACCTGACACTTCTTTCGACTCGTGGTTTCTTACTGCGAAAACTTGACACCACAACCTCTTCTGAGAACTCTCAGGGAACCTGACGTTCTTCTAGGTTGGTCAGGTAAGATTTCCTCTAGTCGGGACCCACAAGAAACTTGTCTTTCTACGATTTCGACTTTGAGGTCATGAAACCGGTGGAGTACGCTTCTCAACTGAGTAACCTTTTCTGAGACTACGACCCTTCCTAACCCCCGTCCTCCTCTTCCCCTGCTGGTTCCTACTCTATCGACCTACCGTAGTGATTGAGCTACCTGTACTCAGACTCACTTGAGGCCCTCAACTACTACCTGTCCCTCCGGACCGCACGACGTTAAGTACCCCAGCGTTTCTCAACCTGTGCTGACTCACTGACTTGACTTGGCTTGACTTGAGTGTGTGTGTCTGTGTGTGTGTATATATATATATAGAGTCCAAGGTCGATCCCCTCTTATGTCTTACTGACATCCCACTACTTTCACAGACTTTTCGTTGTTGTTGTTGTTAAACAAGTCAAAAGTCGAAGGTCAAATAAAGAAAAAAATAAAACAGTAGAATAGAGAGATAGTAGGGGAGGGATTGTGGTATAAGTTTTTACGTCTCCGAGAGTTTTATAAAAATCTTTTGTTGTAGAAACCTGTTTGACCTATAGGTACAAACAGGTATTTGGTGAAGGTACTGGTACTTAAACCCCCACTCCGTTTACCTATTTCCTCCTACGGGTAACAATAGTGTCGAGATTACTGTCCAAAAATTGATTAGAGAGACCTAATTCGAATTTCGGAGTGGTGGTAGAGGGACACATACGATAGTTTGAGCATTTCAAAAAAAAAAAAAAAAAAATTAAAAGATAGACCAATTGGAACGAAGAGTAAGAAGAGACATCTATAAGTGAGACCAGACGAGTTGGTCTAGTTCACTTTCAGTAGGTTATGACAGACTGAGAAACACTGGGGTACCTGATATGTCAGGTACCTTAAGAGGTCTAGTCTTAGGACCTCACCCATTGACAAAGGAAGATATCCGTTAGAAGGATTAGACCTTAACTTGGGTCCAAAGAACGTAACGTCCGTCTAAGAAATGGTCGACTTGGTGTTCCCTTCGGAATAGTTAGTCTATTCGTCGGAAAATAGACTACTTAGTCAATTATTAGAAGATGACACGTAAGTGGGAGATCCTAAGATAACCGTATAACAGATTTTGAAAAAAAAGTTGGGAGTAAACAAATATAAAAAAAGGGAAATAACAGTGGTATCGTTTTAGACGTCCCTTTATTTTTTATGTAAAGACGAAAGTTAAGTAATACGAAGTGAGAATCGAGTCTAAGTCATGAAGAGACGTCAAAATTCTTCCTTATTTCATGGTACCTTGATTGATCATTAATTCTACCGGTAAAGTTTAAAAAAAAATTAATGGTAAAAAGAAGACTTTCGTCAGTACTCCACTGACTGTCTTTAAGTAAAGATACGACAAATCATATTAAAGTGAAACGAGTTGAAACACTGTTAGGGACTCAACAATCGTACAGATTTTACTGTCCCCCTTTATAGGTTTCCGTGTTTATAGCACATCCTCTTTCTCGGGATCTTTAAGAAAGATTGTATTACCGAAAAATAAAAGGGAGGGTTGGTGATTCCCCTTTTTAGTAAGATTCTTGACTGTTTTGATGGAGTTGTCAAAAGTAATTTTTGTGTAAGCAAAGTTGTAATTCAAGGGTAGTTAATGTTATCCTGTAAGTACATACACGTTTCATTCTTTTATTTTTGTAGTTATATTCCGTGTAACATTAGGGAAATCCTTGAGTAGTAAAGGTAATGTTTTAGTATTTCGTAAAGTCTACGTGCTAAATAGTACTCTAATAACCCCTTTCTAAATAGGTAAGAGAAAAAGTAAGGAAACTAAGTCACAAAACCGTGTGTTTCACAAAAGATAGAGTAGATTTCAAATCTACACCTTGTGAATCGAGAATCTTTTAATTGTATCCGTTCTTACCTGAAATACGAATACTTTACTACAAGTTACTTATATGTATTTTGTTACACCTAATCTTTGGATGAATGTTCGTGAGGTGGAAGGTTATGAGTCGGTTTCTCTTCTCGTAATAAGGATTTCTACAACTCTATTTGATACTGAATACCGAACATGGTACGGTCTTTGATTCTATAATTTCGTCTTTATCTGAACGTTTCTGTTGATGAAGTAGGATTAAGAGATTCCACGGAAGTTCAGGGACTCAGTCTAAGGATGAGAACTCGAGTAAATATGTTTTTGTCTATCTGAGCATAAGGAAACTGAGTATATGTTATAATAAAAGAAATGAAAGTAACTCACGAAAAAAGGACCCGGTCTCTTATAAAGATGGAACTGAATTGAGTACTTTTGTTTAAAGTCCTCATTTACTTAACCAGTGACTTTACTCCTTCGATTATTTGTGACGGTGATTCAGAGAAAGTAAAGAAGGAAGATTTAAGACTATATCCTTTACCTATTCGAAAACTTTTATATTCTCTACTACTCGTCGTAACTACGTAAATCCGTTTAGTGAAACATTACATATATCGAACAAAACATATATAATAGAAAAGACTAGGAGGATGGTTGGTAAATCGGGTCCACCCTCTCTCTGAAGTGTATCAAAATTTCTCCTATCCATTCTACTAAAGTATGTCTTCACCCTAATTGAACAAGTCTAAGTATCTAGTTTAAATTGAGAGAAGGACCAAGTCATGATTCGAAGCGGAAAATGAAGTATCATAGTACCTCAATTTGACGTTTAAGAAGAGATAAGATAGATAAGAAGAAAAAGAAAAAGTAAGAACTTTGTCAATCTTTAATATATTAAGTTTACTCTTTCTGGATTTTCACAGAGACAAACGTTCACTGTACTAGAAAATATATCTCAGGGTTTTCGACAATGGTCTTGACAATCTGAATCATTCGCTTAAATCACTTCAAAGTCCAATGTTTTAGTTGTATGTTTTTAATCAATGTAAAATATGTTATTGTCACTCCATAGACTTTCTATAATTCTTTTACTACGGTAAATCTATTATAGTTTTGATTGTTTTATGAATCTTTATTTAGAGTGGTCTATCCATGTTCCATACATCTCATTTTAGATATTTCCTTATATCTTTCTTTAATTTCTTCTGTGTCTATGTATCTATCGATAGGATACAAATACCGAAACTTCTTATTTATAACAATTTTACAGGAATGATGGGTTTTGTTAGATGTTTAAGGTAGGTTTACAGTTACTCAGAAAGTGTCTTTATCTTCTTTCTTTGGGATTTTAAGTATATCTGGGTACTTTCTAGGACTTGTCGGATTCGTTAGAACTCGTTTCCTTGTAACCAACCTCCGTGGTGAAGGACTAAACTTTGACATGAAGTTTTGATATCATTAGTTTTCTCATACTATGACCGTATTTTGCTCCGTACGTGTAGTCATCTTGTTTTATCTTTTGGGTCTTTACTTGAGTATATGTGTGTCAGTTGATTAAAAGTTGTTTCAAGGTTCTTATGTTACCCTTCTCTTGTCAAAAAAGTTATTTATCACGACCCTTTTGACCTTTAAGTGTACGTTTTCATGCTTTAACCTAAGGACAGAATGTGGTATGTGTTTGCAATTGAGTTTTATGTAATTTCTTAATTCGTATTCTTTTCTTTGATATTTTAAGTATTTTCTTTGGATCCCCTTTCGAGGAACTATGACCGGAACCGTTACGAAAAATCTTCACTGTGATTACAGTGTCTGTTGTTTTAGTATATATATTTCACTTTTCACTTCAGCGAGTCAGTACACGCTGAGAAACACTGGGGTACCTGACATCGTATGGTCCGAGGAGACAGGTACCCTAAAAGGTCCGTTTCCATGACCTTACCCAACGGTAAAGGAAGAGGTCTCCTAGAAGGGCTGGGTCCCTAACTTGGGACCAGAAGGTGTAACTTCCGTCTGTGAAATGACAGACTCGGTGGTCCCTTCGGATTATATACTTCATGTAGTTCGATTTTGTTTATCGTCATGTATTTTGATTTTGTAAAAAACGTGTGTGTGTTTTTTTTGCTTTATTGTATTACTTTTCGTTGAAAACTTTACCCTTCTTTATAGTTTAAAAAACAGAGAATGGATTCTCAATTACAGGTTATATATATTACTGAGTGTTGAGTAGCGTTTTGTTTTATATTTAAATATAATTTTTTTGCCCATTTCATTGACTTATTTATAAAAGGGATTTGTCTGAACTTTTGTACGAGTTGTAGTGACCAGTATCTCCTTTATGTTAGTTTTAAACAACAGATCAACGATTCAACACGGGTTTAAAAAGTACTGTGACACCTGACAAAGAGGAGGTAAGTACCCTAAAGGATCTGTTCTTATGACCGTACCCAACAGTAAAGGAGGAGGTCCCATAGGAGGGTTAAGTCCCTAGTTAAGTGTAGAGGACGTGGCCGTCCTCCTAAGAAATGGTGACTTGGTGTCCTCGGGTATTAATTTTATTTTATTGAGGTGTGGTTAAACTAACTGATGATAATTTTTATAGTTTTACTTTGTCCATAACCACTTCTACATTCTCTTATCACTTGGGAACCATGTTAATTTCCTTCCATTTAACTATACTAATAAGTTTTGTCATACCATAAGGGGATATTATTTATTTATGTCAAATAGTATACTAGATTATTAGAGTGACAACCATATATATGGTTCCTTACTTTCAGTGATAGAGTTTCTCCATTGACATGAGGGTACAAGTGATAATAAACATTTTTGGTTCTATACTTTCGATAGGTTCACAGACTGTCACCTATTTACCTATGTCTTTTACACTCTATGTGTGTGTGTGTATGTATGTATTACCATATTATAAGCCGGAAAATTTCCTTCCTTTGAAAGGTTAAACACTGTTGTACTTACTTGGACCTGTTGCAATACGATTCACTGTATTCGGGTATGTATTTCTGATTACGCGTATTTTAGTGAATATCCACAATAGAAAATTTTTTTATTTCTTTTTAAATATCACTGTCTCTGATTTTATCACCAATGATCTCGTACCCCCCTTTTCATTCTGAAAAAAAAAAAAAATTACCCTTCCTTTTTTAATCTTAACACCGACAGTCATGAACACCTTCCCCAGTACCTTTAATGACAAATTACCCCTGTCTCGAAATCAAGTCGTTTTACTTTTGTCAAGAACCCTACCTCCTACCACTACCCACGAGCTGTTATACTTGCATAATATGATTATGGTGATTCGACATGTGAAATTTTTAAAATACTATCAAAATACACTTAAAACGTGTTCTTTTTAGTCCTAATTTATTTTATTTTATCTCTGTCTTATTGAATTACTACCCAAGTACTCGGAGATTCCTCTAGGGACGTTTACTGCCCCTATGTTATTGAGTGAACTTTAATAAACGTTTAATACCTAGAAGGGGGAGGGGTAAACCTCTCTCTAAGGTTATCCAAAGTCGTCTTTGAATTCATTACGGGCATTACTTTTAATTCTTCCGATTTTTTATAAGTGAGTAAATAAAATAAAAAAATTATATTTATATAAATAAAATTAACCTTCGATTAATAAAATGTTATAACATAATCAAAACGGTACGTAGATGTACTTAAACGGTGTCCACATGAGCACAAGGGATAGGTCTTGGGGGAGGGTGGAGGGAGGAGTATGACAGGGAGACCCAGTAGGGTCACGTGGTCGGGACTCGTAGGACATAGTACGTTAAATTTTAATAATTTAGGTTTCCAAAATAACGATCCCAATGTACAATGTTTCTGTACAGATTACGGTTATTGTATAATAAACAATAGGTTAACAATGTTCATTAGATTATCTCAATCGTTTATAAGACGAATTTACAAGTCCGAACGGCAAGGATTTAAGGTTTTATGAAACGTCTCCGTAGAGGAGAAAACTGTCAGTTCTTAACTACAGATCTCTATCATTTACCGACCCGGTTCCACTGTGTTTACGAATAAAAAGTAAGATTGATTTTGGGTCCTGATGGTCTATGAATCAGAGTAATTCCAGTCACCTGTGGATCTCGAAATACTTTGTTATTGAGTTCTAAATAATACTCAAATCATACATTGTGACTTCGTGATGTATATAATACCATAAAAAGAGAAGTGTCGTAAGAGTGTCCTATCCACAAACAATCAAGAATGTCGTAAAATACTCAACAACGAAAGTGATATCCATTCCTTTCACTCCAAATATTTGTTATTGAACGAATACTAGTCCATCCTTCGTTGTCTTAGTCTAAGTCGGAGTCCACTCAGACTGACATTTCCAGGTTTAGTATTAATGACATAATAAATAAGAGATTAATACTTATTCCTGACTTGAATATCAGTAATCGTGTCTTCAATGTAGACTAAATTAAGTTCTTATGTCTC
The DNA here is from genome assembly GCA_006410555.1 of Capra ibex. Taxonomy (NCBI): domain Eukaryota; kingdom Metazoa; phylum Chordata; class Mammalia; order Artiodactyla; family Bovidae; genus Capra; species Capra ibex. The sequence goes on along the minus strand of SJYO01040405.1, from coordinate 40,686,840 downwards.
GATGTGTCGTGTCTCGACACTTTGGTAGGTCTCCGAACTCGGGACACTATTTTTTACGATGTCTCATTATCTTTCCGATTTACCTACTTTTCACTTTCAGTGAGTCAGTATAGGTTGAGAACCCTGAGGTACTTTAAGTACCTTAAGAGGTCCGGTCCTATGACCTCACCCATCGACAAAGGAAGAGGTCGTCTAGAAGGGTTGGGTCCCTAGTTTGAATCCAGAGGGCGTAACGTCCGTCTAAGAAATGGTCGACTCGACTTCGGGTTTACCTATTAATGATGGTAATAAAAAATTCGTTTGCCGTTCGTCTATCTATCACTCCTATCTACGTCGGTGTATTTTGTCTAGAAGTCTTTTCCCTTTCGAAATAGAATCAAAACGGTAAATGATAGACCTTTGAAACTCATGTCATTTAAGAGAAGAGTTATAGGAGACTTTAAGTAGTACATAATAAATGAGACAAAGAAGTGATATTTTAATGTTGAAAGAGTAGATACTGGGAAAGATGATTTAGTAAAGATTACAGTAAGTTTGTACTGTCTTTTCGACGACATTTTGTTTTGTTTTGTTACTTTGAAACAACATGGTTATAAAGGAATGCTACCATCAAGACGGAGAGACACGGACAAGTGTCGTTTATATGTTCTTAACAAAATAGGTGAAGATTACAAAGCTAGAGAGAGAAAATTTTTACCGATTTTACTTTATTTCGTATATAATTTTAATCATATTTTGTGACACAATTTTTTCTTCCTTGTTTTACTCGTAAGTGTACAAATGAAAGACTACATTCTTTACCTTTAGATCATTGAATCACCATCTGACACCTAAGGACTGTCGATCATTGGAGTGGGTCGTCATTTGTCACAAGGATCATAAACAATTAACAGGGATAAAAAGAAATTTCATAATTGTATACCCATGAGGATTTATCACAGAACAAAACAAAAAATTATATAAAACTTAACGCCCTTTTAACGGAATGTCACAACACAACCAAAGACGGTGTGTTATCATATTTAGTCGGTACTAGAAAAGAAAGAAAAAAAAAAAAAAAACATTAAGTATAATGAGATTGGTCAGACACATAAAAAAACCACTGTAGTGAAAATGATAAACCTTAAAACATGTTCTAAATTGGTACGACTATATACATCGACGTCAAATAAAGAAACAAGATAATATGTAATAAGTTAATATATTTACCGAAGGGTAAACCGCGATCATCATTTATTGGACGAACGGTCACACCCTCTGTAATTCTCTGTACCCAAGTTATGGACCCAGTCCTTCTAGACCTCTTCCCTTCCCGTTGGGTGAAGTTATAAGGACGGATCTCTTAAAGCATGTGTCTTCGGACAGTCCGATATCAGACACCCCAGAGTTTCTTAACCTGTGTTGATTCGCTTAGAGACGAACAGAAGGTATTCGGGAAGGACATGGAGAGAAAGTAAAATTAAGAGGTAAGAGGATTCTAAATCAAAGGAATAATAACAAAGTATAATAAAAGTAAGAAGACAGAGACAAAAGTTAGTAAGTTATAATATAAACACAGACGTATATAAAGTCTTTCTGTAACCGGACTCAAGTGTGTGTGTGTTTTTTCGGTTAAATTAATAACCTATTAAAAAAAGAAAGATCAGAGACGTGACAACTGGATAGTATTAGGTTTTGTATTAAAACCCTCTTGTATGGACTTTTTTTTTGATCGAAAAGCATACAAACACTTGTTTGAAAGAAATAGAATTATCTATGAATTATAGATAAACATAAGTGAATTAATAAACATGGTCCAGAATCAACTCCGTACACTCTAACAAAAAAGGTCAACCCGTACGTTTTAGAATCAACGACTGGTCTATAGTCAATTTAGATCGAAAGAATCCAGTCGTCTAGATCAAACAACTTGTCTCTAGTTTGGGTCCGGGCGATTTGTCCCTTGTAACTCAGAATCGGTGATCTGGTGGTCCTTTCAGGGATCTACCTACGAAAATCTTAACCTATATCCATACATGTTCTAATAGTTTGCCCTTGTATACACTTATCTTTGATAGATCTGACTTCGTGTCCCTTATTTTACTTTCTACAAGTTCGACCAAAATCTTTTCCGTCTCCTTGGTGTCTAGTTTGACAGATGTAGGTGACCTCAAAGTCTTTTTGTTCTCTCAAAGTCTTTTTGTAGATAAAGACGAAATGACTGATACGATTTCGGAAACTGACACACCTAGTGTTATTTGACACCTTTTAGGACTTTCTCTACCCTTATGGTCTGGTGGATTGGGCGGAGAACTCTTTGGATATACGTCCAGTCCTTCGTTGTCAATCCTGATCTGTACCTTGTTGTCTGACCAAGGTTTATCCTTTTCCTCATACAGTTCCGACGTATAACAGTAGGACGAATAAATTGTATATACGTCTCATGTAGTATTTTTTGCAACCCGACCTTCTTCGTGTTCGACCTTTGTTCTAACGGTCCTCTTTATAGTTATTGGAGTCTACACGTCTACGGTGGTGGGAATACCGTCTTTCACTTCTCCTTGATTTTTCGGAGAACTACTTTCACTTCCACCTCTCACTTTTTCAACCGAATTTCGAGTTGTCAGTCTTTTACTTCTAGTACCGTAGACCAGAGTAGTGAAGTACCCTCTATCTACCCCTTTGTCACTTTTGTCACAGTCTGAAATAAAACCCCCCAGGGGTTTAGTGACGTCGACCCCTGACGTCGGTATTTTACTTTTCTGTGAATGAGGAACCTTCCTTTTAATATTGGTTGGATCTATCGTATAATTTTTCGTATCTGAAACGAAACGGTTGTTTCCAGGTAGATCAGTTCCGATACCAAAAGGATCATCAGTACATACCTACACTCTCAACCTGACCCTTCTTTCGACTCACGACTTCTTAACTACGAAAACTTGAATCCACAACCTCTTCTTAGAACTCTCAGGGAACCTGAGGTTCCTCTAGGTTGGTCGGGTAAGACTTCCTCTAGTCAGGACCCACAAGTAACCTTCCCGACTACGATTTCGACTTTGAGGTCATGAAACCGGAGGACTACGTTCCTTAACTGAGTAACCTTTTCCGAGACTACGACCCTCCCTAACCCCCGTCCTCCTCTTCCCCTGCTGTCTCCTGTTCTACCGACCTACCGTAGTGACTGAACTACCTACACTCAGACTCACTTTAGGCCCTCAACCACTACCTGTCCCTCCGGACCACACGACGCTAAGTACCGTAGCGTTTCTCAACTTGTACTGACTCGTGGACTTGTATTGACTTGACCTTGGAGATATAACAAAAGGGTTAAATGTAAGGATGGTTGTCACATCCTCCCCAGGGATAAAAGGTGTGGGAGAGGTCGTGAGTAATAAACATCTAAAAAAGTGGTCCCACATCTAAAGACTGGTCACACTTCACTGTTGAGAAACATCAAAGTTAAACGTAATGAGATTAATCAATGTGACTCATAGAAAAGTGCACGAAAAACCGGTAGAGATACAGAAGAAACCTTTCTTCTATACCGTGTATATATGTTACTTTATAATTAGTCGGTATTTTTAATTTTTTTTTTTTCTGTAAACATCACTGTATCTACCTGGATCTCTAACAGTATGACTCACTTCGTTCAGACTCTTTCTATTTATAGTATATTATAGTAATGTACACCTTAGATTTTTTTTACTATGTTTACTTGAATAAATATTTTATCTTTATCTGTGTGTCTACATCTTATGTTTGAATACCAATGGTTCTCTCTTCACCCCCTCCGTATTTAACCTTCTCACACTACGATATATGTGTAATGACATTTGTTTTGTCTATCGTTTATTGCTAGATGACATATCGTCTCCCTTGATGAGTTATGAGACATTACTGGATATACCCTTTTATTAGATTTTTACTCACCTCTATACAAGAACATATTTGACTAAGTGAAACGACATGTTGTCCTTGATCGGGTTTAAACGTTTAGTTGGTATGAGATTATTTTCGATTAAATTTTTTTCTTAGTGATGTCAGAGGTTCATCATACGTTTGTCAGTGTGTGTCTGAGAACGTTCAACCTAATTGAATCTTCGACTTAGACTCTATCGATAGACGTAAGTCCTTCAAATAATCCCTTACGAAACCCCTAGTTGTGGATACTCTCTGATCTCATTCGTTTTGATCAGTATCCCTCTTCAACTCGACGTTGTCTTAGAACTTCCAAAACTGATTAAGACACCCATAGAGACTACAACCTTTTCTAACTCCCGTCTTCCTCTTCCCCTACTGTCTCCTACTCTACAAACCTACTGTAGTGACTTAGTTGCCTGTACCCAAACCCATCTGAGACCGTCAACCACTACCTGTCCCTCCGGACCGCACGATGCCAAGTACGTCAACGTTTCTCAGTCTGTGCTGACTCACTGACTTGAATTGACTTGATCTTAATTGATAAATGCAGAAAAAGAATATTGTCAAGGTGAGTGTAGAATGAAACGCTAACTTTTCGAATAAAAAGAGAAATTAACCTCACGTGTACTCTCTTTTCTAATAAACAATAAATAATGACACGAAGGGGAAGTCCCTAGTGACAGAACAGGACCACTTACCCGAACGTATTGAGTTACTTCCATACTCGATGGGACACGTCCTGGTGGGTTCTGTCTGTTCAGTATCTCCTCTCAAGACTGTTTTGTACTAGGTAACCATTTCCTTTACCTTTTGGTGAGGTAATAAGAAAAATGGTCTTGAGGTACTTGTCATCTTTTTCCGTTTTTATATATTGGGACCTTCTACTCGGAGGGTCTAACCTTCGACAAGGTATACAATGTTCCTTTTCGTCTCCCGTTAATGGCTATTGAGGTCTTTGTTACTTCTCCAACCCGGTTTCGTCTTTGATTCGAGTCATCACAAATGTATTCCATCACTTTCTTTTCAGGTTACGACATTTTTTGTTATAACGTATCTTTAGACCTTACAATCCAGGTACTCAGTTCCATTTAACCTACACCGGTTCGTCCTCTATCGTTCTTACTTGTCCCTGTAGAATCTTTAGTTACTTAATTTTACCTGGTCTTACCGACTTAAATTAAGTCTACTGGTGATATAGATGATGACACCCGTTATTAGGGAATCTTCTTTACCTCATCGGAGTATCAGTTGTTTTCTCAGGTTTACGTTGTCAATCCATGTCAGAGTTTTTACTGTTACTAGAACCAAACAAAGGTTCTGTTTCGTAAGTTGTAGTGTCATTAGGTTTATATAGCGGGTTAGTGTCTACGATTTCTTTGACTTCAACCTGCTAAGAAAGTTCTGGATGTTCTGGAAGATCTTGATTTTGGTTTTTTTTTTTTTTAGTAAAAGTAGTATCCCCTAATCTTACGTTTCATCTTTCAGTTCCCTATGGACCTCATTGTCCGTTCAATCCGGAACCTCATGTTTTACTTCGTCCTGTTTCCAATTGTCTCAAAAAGGTTCTCTTGTGTAACTAGTATCGTTTGTGAGAGAAGGTTGTTGGGTTCTCTACTGAGATGTGTACCCGTAGTGCTCTACCAGTTATGATTTTAGTCTGACTAATATAAGAACCGTAAAGTTCTACCTCTTCGAGATATGTCAGTCGTTTTTATTCTGGACTTCGACTACACTAGTACTTAAGGAATGATGTTTTAAGACTCAATTTAACTTCTTTCATCCTTTTGACGATACGATAAGTCCATACTAGAATTAGTTGAGGGAAGACTAATATGTCACCTTCACTCTTTATCTAAATTCCTTAAACTAGACCATCTATCTCACGGACTTTTTAATACTTATCTCCAAAGATTGTAATATGTCCTTCACCACTGATTTTAGTAGGGATTCTTTTTCTTTACGTTCTTCCGTTTCACCAACAGACTACTCCGAAATGTTTACCGACTTCTTCCTCTGTTAGTTTTCCGTTCCCTCTTTCCCTTTTTATATGAGTCAACGTAGGTCTCTTATCGTTCCTCTTCATTCTTCCGGAAGTATTGACTTGTTGTTTCTTTATCTCCTTTTGTTATCTTACCCTTTCTGGTCTCCAGAGAAGTTCTTTAACCTCTATATATTCCTATAGAAGTCTTCTCTTTGTCATTCCTGGATTGTCTTCGTCTCTTCTAACTTTTCTCCACCGTTCTCATATGTCTTTTTGATATGTTTGTTCCAGAAATACGGGGGTCTATTGGTGTTACCACACCAGTGTGTGGACCTTGATCTATATGACCTCACACTTCAGTTCACCCGAAAGTCAAGTCAAGTCAGTGAGTCAGCACAGGTTAAGAAACGCTGGGGTACTTAGTGTCGTGAGGTCCGGAGGGACAGGTATTGGTTGAGTGCCTCAAATGGGTTTGAGTACAGGTAGCTCAGCCACTTCGGTAGGTCGGTAGAGTAGAAGACAGCAGGGGAAGAGGAAGACGGGAGTTAGGCAGGGTCGTAGTCCCAGAAAAGGTCACTCAGTTGAGAAACGTACTCCACCGGTTTTATTACCTCAAAGTTGAAGTCGTAGTTAGGAAGATTACTTGTGGGTCCTGACTAGAGGAAGTCTTATCTGACCAACCTAGAGGAACGTCAGGTTCCCTGAGAGTTCTTAGAAGAGGTTGTGATATCAAGTTTTCGTAGTTAAGAAGCCGCGAGTCGAAAGAAGTATCAGGTTGAGAGTGTGGGTATGTACTGGTAACCTTTTTGGTATTGGAACTGATCTGTCTGGAAACGACCGTTTCATTACAGAGACGAAAAATTGTACGATAGATCCAACCAGTATTGAAAGGAAGGTTCCTCATTCACAGGAAATTAAAGTACCGACGTTAGTGGTAGACGTTACTAAAAACCTCTTGTTTTTTTTTATTTAAGACTGTGACAAAGGTGACAAAGGGGTAGATAAAGGGTATTTCACTACCCAGGTCTACGGTACTAGAAACAGAAGACTTACAACTCGAAATTTGGTTGGAAAAGTGAGAGGAGAAAGTAAAAGTAGTTCTCCGAAAAATCAAGGAGAAATGAGAGACGGTATTCCCACCACAGTAGACGTATAGACTCCAATAACTATAAAGAGGGCCGTTAGAACTAAGGTCGAACAAAGGTCGGGTCGCAAAGAGTACTACATGAGATGTATATTCAATTTATTCGTCCCACTGTTATATGTCGGAACTGTATGAGGAAAAGGATAAACCTCGGTCAGACAGCAAGGTACAGGTCAAGATTCATAACGAAGGACTGGACGTATATCCAAAGAGTTCTCCGTCCAGTCCACCAGACCATAAGGGTAGAGAAAGTCTTTCACCCGGAATCCTTCATCGTTTTACTCGTTTCAATCATCTCCACTACCTTATGGTCGACTCAATAAGGTTCAGGATTGTCTACTACTACAAATTCACGACCTGAGTTATGCAAGTCGTTTAAACCTTTTAAGTCGTCACCGGTATCCTGACCTTCTTCAATCAAAAGTAAGGTTAGGGTTTCTACCCGTCACGGTTTCTTACAAGTCTGATGGTATGTTAACGTACATAAAGTGTACGGTCGTTCCAATACGATTTTTAGGAAGTTCGATCCGAAGTCGTCCTGTACTTGGTTCTTGAAGGTCTACATTTTGGACCTAAAACTTCTCCGGTTACAGTTTAACGGTTATAGACAACCTAGTACCTCTTTCCTTCCCTCAAGGTCTGTTTACATATGAAGACGAAGTAACTAATATGATTCGAGAAACTGACACACCGAGTGTTGTTTGACATATTTTGAGAATTTCTCTACCCTTATAGTCTGGCGAAGTGAACAGAGGATTCTTTGGACATAAGTTCAGTTCTTGGTTGTGAAACTTGACCCGTACCTTGTTACCTGATCAGGGTTTGACTCTTTCCTTATACTATCCCGATATATAACAGTGTGACGAATCAATTGAATATACGGCTCATGTAGTACGTTTTACGACCCGATCTACTTAGTGGTAGACCTTAGTTCTAACGGTCCTCTTTATACTATGGTGAGATTATCGTCTTTCACTTCTCCTTGATCCCTTGGAGAAGTACTCCCACTTTCTCCTCTAACTTTTTCGACCGAACTTTGAGTTGTAAATTTTTCACTTTGTTTGTTGTTGTTGTTGTTTTAGTGAAGTAAGTGAAGTACCGTGTATTTTCCCCTTTTTCATCTTCGTGACTGTCTAAATAAAGATATCCGAGGTTTTAGTGACGTTTGTCACTGACGTCAGTCCTTTTTTCTCTACGAACAAGGAGCCTTCCTTCCAATACTGTTTATATCTGACGTACAGTTTCGTCTCTCTAGTGAAATGCTTGTTTACAAACACATCAGTTACGATACCAAAGGGGTCATCAGTATATACCTACACACTCAACTTGGTATTTCTTCTGACTCGTGACTTCTTAACTACGAAAACTTGACACCACGATCTCTTCTGAGAACTCTCAGGGAACTTGTCGTTTCTTTAGTTTGGTTAATTTAACCAAACTAATTAATTTCTTTTAGTTGGGACATATAAGTTACCTTCCTGACTATGACTTCGACTTCGAGGTTACGGAACCGGTGGATATGAAAACGATTCTTGACTGAATAATCCTTTCTGAGACTACGACCTTTCTGACTTCGTTCTCCTCTTCCTCTACTGTCTCCTATTCTAGTAATCTGTCGTAGTAGTTGAGTTATCTGAACTTAAACTCGTTTGAGACCTTCTATCACTTCCTGTCCCTTAAGACCGTACGACATCAGATTCCACAACGTTTCTTAATATGTTCCGACTTCTCTGACTTGTCGTTGTTGTATAACACGAATTCGAACATGGTGGATCAGACTTCCCTAAGACAGATAGTAAAAATGTGTAAATATTTTAACTGAAAAACTATTGTCATCAGGACTTTCACGTCACTTCTTACTCACCCGACACTACTTTTCCCTCTTTACCATAAGAGTCGGGACCTTTTCACGAAGGTACGACTCTCTCCTTCTTACTAGGTTGTAGTCACTTCTACCTGTCTTCAGATGAAAAAGGACAACCTCTGTGTGTCCCCAATAAGCATGTCTTGTCTGGAGTGTACAACGAAACCCCGAGATAAGATTGGAACTAATGATTTTTAAGAGGGTCAAGGATCTTCTGATGACTCGTGATCAGACACAAGGACAACAGTAACCGTTTCGGTAGGGGAAAAGAAACTAATGTAAACCTACCACTGCTCAATTGATATTGTATACAGAAAGACGAGAGTGTAACTTTTGAAGGGAGTGAGTGAAACTAGTATAAATTAAAAATTTTCAATTAAACAGAGACACTCGGGAAAACGTCATACCGTCACATATTTTCATATACATATACCCCCAATAAAAGTAATAACATAACCATTCCCATATAATTGGACCTAAGTAAATCGTAAACTGAAAGAAATTTGGAAAAGTAGATTATTATAGTGGTTGTGTGTTTCACATTAATATTAAACTGAAGGGTATATCTAGACGGATATGGTTAAGACCTGAAATTTTATAGGATGAAATTTCCTTTTTTTTTTTTTTTTTGTTTATTTTTAGTTATGAAAGGGTGTCCAAAAGTGCGTTGAACCTCGACTTCCTGAATGAGTATTCAAGACTTTACTCAACCCTACAGACTGAAGTCAACTAAAACGATGACTGTTTACAGAATTGTGGACCGTTAAGAGAAGTGGAGAGATTCGAAATTAAACTAAAGAAGAGAAAGTCATTTTAAAGTTTTATAATTTCATTTATTAGAATTTCAAAGGAAAGTCGAGACTATGAGTTCGTGTAGGTACTTTGTGACTTCAAACAAGGTCCAATACTCTATTCGGTCGTTATCTTAACCTTTATTTTGGGAGTTCTATGTAGAAATCGATATTAGACTACTGGTCCTCTTTTCTCTATTTAAAGTATTCTTTCTCCCATCTTCTTGTTTACTTAGTTTCTACTATACCTTTCATTGTTCACTTTCACTTTCACAATCAGAGAGTCAACACAGGCTGAAACACTGGGTCACCAGACATAGGACGGTCCGAGGAGACAGGTACCTTAAGAGATCCGTTCTTATGACTTCGCCCGTCTATAAAGGAAAAGGTCCCCTAGAAGGATTGGGTCCCTAGTTTTGGTCCAGGGGACATAAAGTCCGTCTAAGAAATGAGAAACTGGGTTTGGAGAAACGTATCCGTTCATTCCTTTCCCACCTTTCTCTTATCTTTCTTTTTACAAATTTTTTCGGTTCTTATTTTCTTCCTTATGTACTGTCAACGTATTCGAAGGAGAAAACTAGATGACAAAGTGTAAGTGTTTTCTTTTTTTTTTGGATCTATCAAGTTATATTAATAAGGAGATGAGGTTTAATATATAATACGTTTATAGATAGTTTAAGATTCAGAGACACTATAATTCCTCGAAAGGGAACATCGAGTCTACCATTCCCTAGGTGGATGCTACACCCACTGGACCCAAACTAGGGACCCTACCCTTCTAGAGGACCTCTCCCTTTTTCGATGGTAGGTGAGGTCATAAGAACGGACCTCTTAAGGTGCCTGTCTCCTCAGACCGTCCGATGTCAGGTACCCTAGCGTTTCCCAGTCTGTACTGACTCTCTAAAGGTGAAAGTGAAAATAAGGAAGTGATGACCCGGGGTATGATCATAGAAGGACTTAGTGTCTAAATAAAAAAAGAGACGTCGGAGTGTACATGGTGACCGGTGACACTCACTACTCTGAGAGAATGTAAAGATAGAAGGAGAATGGGAGGGGTGACGGGTAAAGGATTTAGGTCTTACCACAAAGACATGACTCTCTTAGTCGGATATTACATTGGTGTACCACTAAAATAAAATTCCATTTGGTAAGTAAAAGTCTGACACCGAGTGGTCCCGAAACAACGTCTGACATCGTTCTCGTAGAAAGTTGTCTTCGTAGACCTTCACCGATTTACTTCACACTACTATTTCACCTCTACGTTCTTAATCTTTTCTACACCAATGGGATGTCTACATCTCACGGATGTCGGGAGTTCAAATGACAAATTCTCGAATCAAAGTTCTGACTACACTGTGTTAATTTTTTACTTAAGACTTTTTCAATGGTAGACACCCGAAAAGGTAGAAGTATGAATTCAAGTAATATGTTAAGTACCAATGATGATTGTTACTTGGTCCAGTCAATGTCCTTGTTTATATGTGTATAAACTTTTTATATATTCTCGTGTTTTACGATACAGGTCTTAGACTTCCTTTCATAAATCTCATTTTGTGTTGTCCATTTCCTTTTACAACGACCATATTATCCCAAACTAAACCTTTCGAGAAAAAGGGAACGACTATTCCAATCAAGTCCCGGGATCAAAGTAGACTAGACTTCGGTTCATTATCGAAAGGAAATAACTTTTGTACGTTTTATAAACCGTTATATAAAACACGAAATGTATGCCGAAATTTTGTTTACGAGTATTATTGGTGAAAAATAGAGACCATTAAAATAGAGGTAAAGTAGTTCTATTCATCAAAGGGGGTTTCAAGTATAATGATTTGGACCCCCAACTTAAACTGACTGAATTTATGGGTTTAGATATTAGGATTTAGGTAAATCGTGACGGGAAGACTGGTAAACCTACAGAGACAGGAAGTCTTTGGTCCTGAGAACAAATGGAGTTCAAGTCCCCGAAACCTATGGAATATATCACGATTTCAGACCAAATACAAGGTCGAGACGATAAGTGATAGACATTTTACCTCTTATTATTATGAGTAGAAATCCTAGTAACATATTTTAGGAGAAAGAGACGTGGATCGTGAGGCTACCAACACCAACGAAAACAAATTACAACTTATAAAACCGTAGTTACGGAATGAGACCTAACACGGAATTTAAACACAATAAAGTAGGATAACAGAGTGGTTCAGGTTCCGGAATTAACTCTGGGATCTTAAACTCAAATCCAAAAAAAGTTTGGATACTGTATAACTTTTAAGACAGAGGGTCACTGGAAGACACTCCTGTACCATGTATTGGGTTCCTGGGTTTGAAAACTCTCTTACTTAATATGTTAATGTTCCTATAAGAGAAACCAACCCTCATACAACACCTATACTGTTAAATTTATAAATTTTATGTGTCAATGAATGTTCGTGATAAATGTGTCTACGACATAAGATTGTTTTAAACTATCTGCCTAGAATAAGGAAAGGTGAGGATTTTTTTTGTTTTGTATTTAAATTCAATTTGAGTTGTATGTATATGTTCTGTGTAAATAAAATCCTATTCCTTTTTTAAAAAGTTCCAAGTATAAACTTTGATAAACTGATCAAAAGGTCGTAAGAACTCAAACTTGTAAAGTAAAGGGGAAAGTAAGATTAACAAGTCGACTTTGTCGTGAAGGTAGAGACCTTCTAGTAGAAAGTAATCCGGTAAATCCTTTTGGGTCCTATTTAGTAAACATCGGTAATCCCGTCTTAACAATGGAAATTAGTTAGACTATTAATTTGAGAATTTAATGATGATTCAATGAAACAAGAATGTCTAACATTAAGTGGTAATGTCTCCCTACACATACATACGTCATATACGACGAGAGAAAAAATCAACGATTCAGCACAGGTTGAGAAACACTGGGATACCCGACATCGGTATGTCCGAGGAGACAGGTACCCTAAAGGGGTCGTTCTTATGACCTCACCCAACGGTAAGGCAAGAGGTCCCCTAGAAAGACTCGGGTCGTAGTTTGAGGGAAGAGGACGAACCGTCCACCTAAGAAATGGTGACTCGTTGGACCTTTCGGGGTATACGTACTATATCTTCACTTATTTAATATATCTTTGTATGTATACTTATATGGATAGTTCCGTATATCCAGTTTCAGTCACTACATAGTGAACAATATAAAATAAGAAATGTTCAATGTTTATCAAAAACGTAAATATTTAAAATTTGTTTTTAGTTTCATTATGATGTGTAATTTATAGGTTTACAGTCATAGGTGTTTTATTTCAAAATAACCTTGTATCTGAGTAGTAACTAAACACTTAACAAGTACTGAAAAAGTGTGACATTGTCGTTTCGACTCATCCCGGAAGTTTAGGATTTTATGAACAATAAAATGGACAAAATCTCGTCCTAACAGTCAGAGACTATATTTGGTTTGTGATGGACGTAGATGTAAAAAGGGGGAAAACGACACGAAATCGAAACTTAGGATAACGACTCCATGCACCAAGCAAGTAAGTATACGGGTGTGTCTGAGAGGACCCGTAATCAACGTAGAAAGACGATAAAAATATGTGTTTACACAAAGTTATATCAAGTCGGTATAAGGAGTAGTATACACTTAAGAAAGTAGTACTACTGAAAGATGGAAAATATACCTGTGACTAGAGTTGAACATTAAAAGGACAATTAAGAGGAATAGATTTCTTGGAGAGTAATTATCTTTTATGAGTAAAATAATAAAAAGATTAAGTAATTCCTTTTGTCAGATACGTCACCTAAAGGGTCATAAAGAGGTGGTAATATGGAGGGATATACAGTCATGAAGAAAAAAAGGAAATCCTGGGTATGAAAACATTATATCGTGACAACAAGTCAGCGATTTAGTACAGACTGAAAAACACTAAGGTACTTTACGTTGTACGTTCCGAAAGTATAGGAATTGATAGAGGGTCTCAAACGAGTTCCAGTACAGGTAACTCAACCACTACGGTAGGTTGCTAGAGGAGTAGACAACGGGAGAAGAGAAAACAGAAGTTAGAAAGGGTCGTAATCCCAGAAACAGTTACTCAGGTGAGAAGTGTAGTCTACGTGTTTCATAACGACAAAGTCGAAGTTGTAGTCAGGAAGGTTACTTATAAGTCCCAACTAAAGAAGTCCTAACTGACTAAACTAGAGGAACGTCAGGTCCCTGAGAGTTCTCAGAAGAGGTACTGGTGTGAAACTTTCGTAGTTAAGAAACCGTGAGTCGGAAGAAATACCAGGTTGAGAGTGTAGGTATATACTGATGACCTTTTTTGGTATCGAAACTGATATACCTAGAAACAACCGTTTCACTACAAAGACAAAAAATTATATAACAGAACCAAACAGTATCGAAAGGAAGGTATATCATATGAAAATGATTAAATAAGTACCTGAGTAGGAAGATAAAGAGGTAAATAGGTAAGTAGTATGTGTTTTCACATAAACCATGACGGTCTGTTCTTTTTTTTATATATAAAAGATAAGGATATCTTGAGTGTAAGAACATACCCTTATGTTTTAATCTCGTCTGTGTATGTGTTAATCTCGAATTTTACAACTTATGAGATTATCTGCTTTAATGACTCCTCAAATTAACTCCTCGTTTCTCTTACTTGTAAGACAAAATAACAGTAACTGAAGGTTGAAAAAGTTGTTATAGAATTGAAACCATAAAATAATCATAAAGGGAAGATAAGTCAAAGGATCTTAACAAGAATAGAAAATCAAGGAGTTCGGGAAGACGAGACCATTACGGTTATAAATGAAGTGAGACATTGGGTGTTCTTACCGGTGGGTAAGTATACTTACGAGTAAGTGTTATTAAAATTTTAAGAAGAATATTGTCACAGTGATAAAAAATAAAGAAACGAAAATGACTTGGACGAGAAGTAGGTATAAAACCGAAGGTCAAGAAGGTGTACTTAGGTATGATTGAAGTAAACGGAGAAGGTAATTTGTCTCTATGGGGGATCAAAAAGTATAGTTTTCACGGAGTGATCACGGAGAGAGTACGTGAGGTTACAAACCAAAAGTAAACATGAGTGTGAGAGTGGGGTTATGGAACCATTGAACGGTTTTAAACAAAGGAAAAGGTTCTAAGATAAACTTGCCGACGACATCTGTTAATATTTTCTAACAACTTAACAAGACACTTAGTAAACTTGAGAAATTGTTGTCGAATTCTAAGTCACGATATATTATTAGAAATTTCATCGACAACTTTAGAGGAATTGAATAGAAGGTCTTGGAGTGTTTTGAAGGAGGTCAAAAAGGTAACTTTTCAAAGGTAACACCATTCAAAATCTAAGGTGAAAAAAGTCATTATACATTGGACCCAGATTTAAAACGGGGACGTAGAAACATGATAGGTCCAATGATTTTATATTCGAAGTCATGTCGGGGGATTCGGAAACCGTGTTATCTCTCAAGTTAGTAAAAGAGGTTTTAATCATCCTTTTAGAAGGTGTAAAGATGGTCCAGTCGTCTCTAGTACCTAAGCTGTATCTTTGTTCTAATCTCTTATAGGTCTCGTTCTACCGTTCATTGGGGTGTCGATATTGTCTTTCGTCAAATATGAAACACATAAATAATTGATTTTATTTATTTCCGTCTTTAAAACTACCTCGGTGTGAAAACGGGTGGTGACGTAAACTTACTATAAAATCTTTCAAGTTTCTTAATTATTTATCACTTTGTCATGACGGACAAATAATACGTATATGAGAACCATAGACCCCTAACCACGGTCCTAAGGGGAGGGGTTGAGTATAGTTTTAGGTTCATACTATAAACGTATATTGGATGGATACATGTTTGTGGCTATGTGGAATTTAGTAGAAATCTTGTGAATACTGTTCGGAGCTGTCACACAATTTTTCGTCTCTGTAGTGAAACGACTGTTTCCAGGTATACCAGTTTCGATATCGAAAAGGTCATCAGTACATACTTACACTCTCAACCTACCATTTCTTCCGACTCGTGACTTCTTGACTACGGAAACTTGACACAACGACTTCTTCTGAGAACTATCAGGAAACCCGACGTTCCTCCAGTTTGGTCAGTTAGGTATTCCTTTATTTGGTACCTTCTTGACTACAACTTTCGAGATTATGAAACCGATGCACTACTCATCTTGACTGTGAACTTTTCTGGAAATACGACCCTTTCTGACTTCCGTTTTCCTCTTCCCCGTCGTCTCCCACTCTACCGATTTATCATAGAGACTGAGTGATCTGTTCGACTTTAGTTCTATCTGCCCTCTTTGTAGTTGTTGGAGTCTATACACCTACTATGGTCAGATTACCGTCTTTCACTTCTCCTCGATTTCTCAGAGGACTACTCCCAATTCTTCCTCTCACTTTCGTATTCGAATTTTAATTTAAATTTTTTTTTTTTTTTTGACTCTATTGCGGTAGATGGGGTACTGAAGAACGTTTTTCTCTCCCCTTTCCACCTTCATCACTGTCTAAAGGAGAAGAACCCGACATTTTAGTGATGTCTACAACTGACGTCGGTACTTTAGTCTTCTGTAAACGAAGAACCGTCCTTTCGATACTGTTTGGATCTCTCACACAACTTTTCGTCTCTGAAACGGCTGTTTCGAGGCATATCAGTTCCGATACCAGGGAACTCTCACAGAACCTGACGTTTTCCTAGTTTAGTAAGTTAGAATTCTCTTTAGTTGGGCCTTATTAACGACCTTCCTGACTACGACATTCGGCTTTAAACCCGTAAAACCAGTAGACAACACTGGTTCACTGAGTAATCTTTTCAGGGACTATGACCCTTTTTAACTCCCGTCTTCCTCTTCTTACGTAGTCTCCTACTCTATCGACTTACCGTAGTTACTGTGTTACCTGTACTGTAACCCTTTTGAAACCCTCCACGATTCCCTGTCCTTCCGGAACACACAACGTCAGGTACCCCAGAGTTTCTCAGTCTGTACTGACCCACTGTCTTGTTGTTGTTGTTGAGTCACCTGTTCTTAAACTCACTTGGGACCCTCCACCACGTCCTGTCCTTTCGGACCACACAACGTCAGGTACCCCAGTGTTTCTCAACCTGTACTGAAACACTGACTTATTGTTATTTCTTTTGTGGATTATACTAAGATTGTGATATGTTTATCAACGGTCTTACACCGTTTAAGTTCGAACTAAAAGTCTTGAGAGACCTTAGAAAAGGGTTTATAAAAGATAGGAACCAAGTAACTTAGGTACCTACGTTTGGGTGACTATGTTTCCCTATTGACATAAGGGAATTCGGTATCTCTTCCATGATTTTAGACTAACACTGTGAACTCTCAACAACCCTGAACCAAGTCGGTGGAATACATTTAAGTTTTAAGATGACACATGTAAATCTTTTCATTATTCTGGATGGACGATTGTGAAAGGAGTATAAATTTTTATTCTGTAACGTACGTTTCGTATACCCTTTACAGACCTTTAACATTCACGGGATATTTACTTGAAAATTTGTTACCTCTTACTCGTATAGTTTTCTATTTTGATATGATATCACTATGACCTATGGTTTTTACTGATATAGGTAAGAACACCAATAATGTTCCTTTTTTTTTTTTATATATATATATATACGGTTACAATCTACTTTTTCTTCAATCAGAATTTTCTAGTTACTTCTATTTTCCTTCAAGTATATATGTATGTATAATCAAGATAAAATCGAAGGAAATGTGTAGTAGTGTCCTCTTACGTCACCGTAGGGTGAGGTCATGAGGACGGACCTTTTAGGGTACCTACCTCCTCGGACCATCCGACGTCAGGTACCCCACGATTCTCAGTCTGTGACGACTCGCTGAAGTGAAAGAGAAAAGTGGAAGTACGTAACCTCTTCCTTTACCGTTAGGTAAGGTCACAAGAACGGACCTCTTAGGGTCCCTACCCCCTCGGACTACCCGACGGTAGATACCCCAGTGTGTCTCAACCTGTGCTGACTTCGCTGAATCGTCGTCGTCGTCGTCGTGTGCAGTAGTGACCTTGATACGGTCACCGGAGTGGACTGTGACGTATGTGACAAGGTACAAATTTGAAATTATATTCGTGACCGAGAAAAATATATAAATTATATATATATTTTATATAAATTTTATCTCTAGTCAGGACACACAAGTAACATTCCTGACTACAACTTCGACATTGAGGTTATGAAACCGGTGGACTACACTTCTCGACTGAGTAAACTTTTCTAGGACTACGACCCTTTCTAACTCCCTTCCTCCTTTTCCCCTACTGTCTCCTACTCTACCAACCTACCGTAGTGACTGAGTTACCTGTAGTCAAACCCATTTGAGGTCCCCAACCGCTACCTGTCCCTCCAGACCGTACGACGTCAGGTACCCCAGTGTTTCTCAACCTGTACTGGCTCACTGACTTGACTTTACTTTTATCTATCGGTCCCCATTAAACGACATACTAAGTCTCTTGAGTTTGTCTCCGAGACACTGTTGGATCTCCACACCCCATCCCACCTTCAACCCTCCCTCCCAGTTCTTTCTCCCCTATATACAAAGGGATATTGACTAAGTACAACTATATACCGTCTTTGGTTAAGTCATAACATTTCGTCAATAGGAAGTTATTTTTATTTATCTTTTATTATTTTGGTTTATTAAAGATTTTGTAGAGATAGGGAAGTTAACATATACGGGGGTAAATTGTAAAATTTTAAATAAAATTTAAAAAGATTCTTGATTTTAAGAAGGATAGTGTTCATTGGATTCTTAGTATATAGGAGAGGGAAGGGGGTAGAGGATTTAGGATAAATAAAAAGGGTGTAACTTTCCACCTAGAGTTAGAAGGTGGAATATAGTACTAAAATTTAATGGAGAAGAGATTGTTGTGTAATAGTAACGGAGGCTGATTTATAAGGACAGTAATCAGAGACGTGATCTATCACGTAGGAAGACTGACAACTGTCCAACAATAAGGATTTTTACGTAAACTCCTCTCCAGTTCTCTTACGGATTTGTAGATTAATAAACGCACCTTCTTTCCTTTACTGAAGGTATCCGTAAGAGGAATGTAAAATATCTACATGTTTTTCTGATATTTAAGAAAGTTCCTCTTCAAGTATGTAATAAGTGAAAACATTTTGAGTACGGTGGAATGTACACCGGACGAAGTTTTCTTTCGAATTTTGTGAAAAAACAAGTTATTCGTAAGTTGACCCGAAAACTAGGTACGGTTGAGGTACAAATATACAATAGTGTCTCATAAAAGGTAGTAGAAATAAATAAAATCGATTTTCATGGACCTTCCCTTTATTTCTCTCTTTCTCCTTCTACTCGGACTCTCTGACTTCCTCAATTCATTTTACAAAATCGTAAGAGGAGGGAAGGTATGAGTCTTTACCCCCGTAAGTGTAAATACATTAATTAAAACAAGAATTATCATAAGTCTTGGATTTTTAACTTAAATGTCTTTTGTCATTTAAAATACTCTAATTGTAATATTTTTACCTGTTTCAAGACCATCTTGAGTGACCTATTTTAGATTTATTCTTCTTTTGAGTCTTTCTTCCATACCTCAAACACGGTATAAGTTACTGATCATATTTAAGTCTATCACTCAAATTAAAAGAAAAGAAAAAACATCCGTGTATTCACAATAAGAGGGGTTACTTTCCGTCCATCCGTTTTTCTGTCAATCCTCTAAGGAGAGTTAAACGTTGACTATTCAAAACAAAAGACATGTTCGTAAATTTACATTGGAAAATTAACTGAAAAGTGAAAAACATATGAGGTTTATGGAATCAAGCCGGTAAAAGTAAGATTTGATAACGTAGTTAAGTCGTGAGATTTACAAAGAGATGGTCGAGTTACTTTAGATAATGTATCAGAAGGTAGTTTCAAGGATCCTCAAGGAAACTGACTTTGGAAAGTGTCTGTATACGAAGGAATGATCTTTTTTTGACGTTTATTGAAAATTACCCGTATATAAGGGAGTTTTTACTAGGGTTTCATGGATCGATAAAAAGTTCACGTAATTTTTTAATAAAAATCTGTTTCCGTTAATATTTTATATAAGTATCCCATTGTCAGGGACTTCTAATACCCTCCCTTCTTCTATGTAATCTAACCATTTTTGTTCCCCTATTCTATGGTAAAACAACAGTAACACCAAATAAACAAAGAGTAGGTTAAGGATACTCAACCCCGAGGAATTCTGATGGGTACATACCTATAAGTGATCTTACTGAGTGACACATTGGTTCGTCCTGGAGTGTTCCAGAAGAACCTTGTTGTGAAAGGGGTAAACAGGAGGTAAACGGACGACAGATATCTTGTATAAATCTGAGGATCCGAAAAGGATTCAAGATTTCTCATTTAAATTGGTCTCTCTACTCTTTTACGTCTTTCTTTCTTTCTCTCTAAGGACTTTTTCTACCGCCTCCTTATCCTGCCCTTCTGGTGTAAGAGGGAGTTCTTAAGGAGTTTTCTTGTAAAGTTGCGGCTCGTTTGAAGTGTTTTGTTGAAGACATCCGACCGTCTCCTGTAGTCCGTTGGTCTTTTCGTCTAGTAACAGAAGTTTTTGTCCATCCTTTTTTNCTTTCTTTCTTTTTTTTTTCGTTGTCAATTCGTTCGGTTCTTTAAAATCAAGGAGAGTTTCTAATACCTATTACAAAACTCGATACAGGAAACTCTATAAAAAGTCTATGACTTTACGGGTGATCTACCCTTTCCAGTTAATATATGACGGGTATTCGTGTATCTGGTGTCCGACCAACTTTGGTCTTTTAACCACTACAACTGATGACTAGTGGAGTGGTCCTTGGTCAGTCTTCCTACATGTACTCGACTAGTGTGTAGATTGTTAGGGGGAAGTAGTCGGATAGAAATTTTTAGAAAGGTACTTTTAGAAACCCCTTAATTCCGGAAAATTTGTGACCGATGGGTCTGAGGAACAAACCAAGGATATTATTTCACATGAAGGGAAGTGGTTTTGGACCATATATTCGAAACGAAGTACATCCGTTCGTCAGAAATCAAACCATTGTCGACCTAAGTTGTATGTAAATAGGATGTCAACTCTGAATCAAGTCACTACAACATTCTTATATACCCGTCTATTATTTCCCTTTTATATCTACCTTAGACCTCTTTAAACATACGTCCACAGAAATACGAGAAAGGGAGGACGGTCTCCAGAGTACTTCGTAAGAGAAGGATTGGTTAATTTACGTCGTTATACCCACGTGTTTGACACAAACCTTAACCAATGGATCCATGGAAGACGGATAGAAAACGGTTTTAGAGTTAGAGGGTCTTTCTTTCATTCATAACTCGTTTTTAGAGTCACAAACGTGTTTTTGCAGAACGATTTTCTAGTGAACGTTCGAACAAAAAGATTCCTCACAGGAGTCAAATCTATACAATGGACAAAAGGACGTGTGAGAGTCAGTCTATATTCCCAGTTTACCTAGTCTTTCACATTGGGATTTACGTAGTCTTTATAACTGAATTAGGAGTTTCCGCTTTGTACCCATCCAACATAAGCTATTGGTGGTGTCGGATCCTCTCTACCCGTCTACGTTATTGAGTCTATCTCATTATATTCGATCACTTCGATCACGTGGATCAAGGGTACTTGTGTCTACGTGACTTTAGTCCATATGGACCAGTCTTGGACGTTCTCAACATTGTTTTTTGTGTCAGAGGTATGAGGACTGTTGTCCCGTCTCTACGGTGGTACATATCTTCATAAATTCTGGTGTTACCCTCAAGGTACCTAAGGTCACCACAAAGGTTGGGAGTATTTTTTATAGGTCTTTCTAGTCAGTATAAAGACACACTTAGACCCTGGTTTACAGTAGTCGATAAGGTGAGGTCTTTTGTTCTGAACGGAGATTATAGGGTCAATGACTTAGTTGTGGGAAAGTGTAAATCTAAGGTAAAACTCTCATCTTGTTCCTTACTGACGAATGATTTGTTCGATTTACATGGTTTTGATAAAAGGATTTCAGACTATCTCAATCTGTTTTATAACTTACATAACTCTTTCGTCAAATCGGACTTCTTCTATAATTAACTGGTCAGTTTGAATCTTACGACAAGTCGTCCCTTACCAGTCTCCAAGTAATTTTCCTGACGTACTCAAAATACTTTATTTTTAAGATATGATATAAACGTATAAAAAGTGACTGAGATAAAAAGTCGAGAGTTTATTAACTTTCATTATGAAAACTACGATAGAAAAGGACATTATTTTAGTCTTTTAATTTACTGTACTGAACTTACCCTATAAAGGAATATCAAATCAATTATTCCTTTTGAAAGAGAGAATTTACCGTCAAAACTTTACACTTCCGGTACTCCAGGAGTATTAAGCGTCAAAAAGGTAAGTTTCTCGAGACTGAGATCCTTTGTTGATCCCGTTTTTAAGGGGTTACACTTCGTACAAATCGTTTTTGTTCTTTGACTCTATTTAATCAAAACACTATCAGATCTACTCTAAACTAAAGATGAATCGAATATCTTACCTGACTTACACCCTTCTTCCCTTTTCCCTAGGTTCCACGAAAGATCTAACAAAAGTGGAAGTAATGTCAAGTAGACTCTACTCCAGGTTTATTAATATAGAGACTGATGATGTATCCTCTAGATTGTTGTATTTTTTTATTATGATCGTTATTATGAAAATTATTTTCTATTAACGTTTCGTTATGATATTAATACTAGAAAAGAATATAAAGAACACTAAATATAATGATACTTTTACGAAAATTCCAAAGTCCACTTCTAACCTTGTCTCGTAGATTACAAGAAATGTGAGAGAATACATCAGCTCAAACAGTTTCGATTCCGTCTATTTCGGTGACGGAAACGTTCTTTTTTGTCTTCACGTATTTAAGATCCTTACAAACTCAGTGACTGATGAAATATTACAAATACTATTACCTCTACGTTACCTGTCTATGGACCTACTTTCCATGAAGGATGACCTACAGGAAGTTACTCTTATATAAGAAGTGACTCCTCCACCAACCCGTAGTCATACTTTTTCATTAAAGTCTGATATAAAATTATTTTAATACTGTGTGACAAAAGTAAATGACCGACGATTAGAACCTTATAGATCCGAATAAAGGAAAGTTATATAAAAGTGAGTGAAACATATACTAAGTCTAATAGAGGGGTACCAAAATTTGTTCTGGTAACATTTGTCGGTTTAGACCGAGAATTTAATATGACGGTTATTTTCGATTTTATGTTTATTAGAAAGTACTTTTTATACATTATTTGATTTCTAAACAAGAAACTGTCGTTGTCGTTTTACCTTTTTAGGTCTCAACCTTTCACCGATTTGATTCTGACTTTAGAATTATATCTCGTTCTTGTGTGTATATTTGTAATAGAGTTTTTGTTTCTTTATATCTAAAAAAAAAGTATTTATCGATTAACAAAATTACCCTTAAGTCACATGTAAATAAGTTGGATAACAAATACCCTTCACGACATGACTCACAACGTTTGAAATTTTTCTTTTCTCTAAGAGATAAGAGTTCCCTTGGACAAATAGTCTCCCACTGAGAGTCTTAATGTACACAATTAGGAAATTACGTGTGAGACGGGAGATTACCCTTTAAGATCGGTAGTTGAAGACACAGGTCTCCTCAGACCCTCCCAAATATGGATGACGTTAAGGAACTCTCTTTAAGTCCAACTTGAGATAGTCTTTTTTACTAGAGAAGGGTGATTTATAAGAATAGTAATATCAAGTCCCACTTTTACGAAGTCACCTTCTGTCTCTGTTGTCCGTCAATACCTGGACCTCAACTCTACATTAAGAGTGTAGACTTACACAATACGTCCATTCTCAGACCCTGTATCAGTATTCCGATTTTCACTAATTCTCCGGAAGTGTTCGTCTCGTGAGTCCTATTTAGTTCTTCATATTTAAAATTAAAAGACAAAAGATATTTTACGTATAGATATATAGAACGAAACTCTGTATTATAAATTGTTTTCATCGTGTATAAATAACTGACATAAGGTTCACAAAACGATTTATCTAATATACCTAATAGATGGGTCATAAGTAAAAATGGGAGAAGAATGTTTAGGGTTTCATAGATTTAAGAAAACTCATACATACACACCCCCCAACCCCCAGTCCCCCCACCCGTCTCCGTACTGTCCCCTCACTTTTGTTCCTTTATTTTTGTTTCGTTTGAGAACCATCAGCGTCTGAGAACACTACCAGGTAGATTCGTCTTATTTCTCTCATCGTGTCACACACGTTTTTGTGAAGTGACAAATTGGATAGTCGGTCTTAGGAGACTATCCTTCTGATCACGAAGTCTCCGGTAGTGAACGATTTAATATGGACAAATCTCAGAACCGAACTGTATCTTTATTATATTTTGAAAAGGTTGTTACAATGGTAATCAAACTGTCTGTGGGAACATTGACACCTAGAGTTCATGACTTCTCTTTAAACGTGTTGACAGGGACAAAGGTCAGTAGGGTTTCAGAAAACATCCACTGTCAAGGAGAGAGTCGTAGGATCCTTGTCATGGTAGGTATCCGATCGGTGTATGGTACTCGATCATGGTCTTTGTGTACTGGGTCCCCAACATCATCATCTTGTCCTTTCGTCCTTAATAATCAGGACAGAATGACAAATAATAATTACAACAGAACAACAACAAGTCAGTTAGTCATCACAGGTTGGGAAAAGGTGGGGTACCTGACGTCGTGTGCTCCGAAGGGACAGGAAGTGAAGAGGACATCAAACAAGTTTAGATACAGGTAACTCAGTTACTACGGTAGGTTGGTAGAGTAAGAGGACGGAAGTCAGAAACGTTCTTAGTCTCAGAAAAGGTCACTCAGTCGAGAAGTGTAGTCCACCGGTTTCATAACTTCGCAGTCGAAATCGTAGTTTCGAAGGTACTTATAAATCCCAACTAAAGTAAGTCCTAACTGACCAAACTAGAGGAACTTCAGGTTCCCTGAGAGTTTTCAGAAGAGGTTGTGGTATCAAACTTTTATAGTCAAGAAACCACGAGTCAGTAGAAACACCAGGTTGAGAGTATGGGCACGTACTGACACCCTTTCGGTATTTCATTTCACTCATTTCACTTCAGTAAGTCAGCACAGGCTGAGACGTTGGTGTACCCGACATCGGATGGTTCGAGGAGACAGGTACCCTAAAAGGTCCGTTATCATGACCTCACCTAACGGGAAAGGAAGAGGTCGCCTAGAAGGGCTGGGTCCCTAACTTGGGTTCAGAGGGAGTAGCATCTGTCTACGAAATGGTAGACTCGGTGGTCCCTCAACTCGGTATCTGGAATAGTTTACTTATGTTTCGTCATTATATGGAACATACTCAGTTCGACTTCTCTCGGACTAGGGTCCAAAGGAAACAGATTAGTAGAATGAAAAGGACAAAGACTCAGGTACAAACCAAATAGTGTCCTAGGAGGAATAGATATGTACGTAGAGAATCGGTTCTACTTAAGATCACTTCACCGGATAACCATCAACCATAACCATCAACTGTAGTCAACGATACTCCACTACGAAGGAGGAAAAAACTAGAGGTTCATCGGAAAGACACGTACACATCAGTTCCTGTATAGGAACTAAAGTTCTTACTCCTTATACACCAGAAAATAGGGTATAGACACGTCTCAGGTGGGAGGAGATAGTAGGACGAAAATGCCTCAAAGACGACAAAACCTCAGAGACGGTTGTCCCCTCTTTGATGAATTGGATCCCTGGTTGTAAAAGGAATTCGAGTCAGGTTGGTGACTTCGTATTACCCACTAGGGACATGTCATTGTGATATCTGTTATACACATGATACAAATTTCTATGTAGAAAAGTTAAATCATTAAAACTTTTAAATCGATCTATTTTTTCATAACTATAGGTACGTTTAAAAATGTTTCCATATAAACAGTGTCCTTCTTTTAGACTTTATGGGTCATTCTTTCCGTATGAAAAATTTAATTTTTTTTTTTTAATGTAACTTTATTAGGTAAAATTTTGATCGTGAATATATCTCTCTAAATAATTATCGAACTCCCTTACT
Source organism: Capra ibex (assembly GCA_006410555.1). NCBI lineage: Eukaryota > Metazoa > Chordata > Mammalia > Artiodactyla > Bovidae > Capra > Capra ibex. The sequence goes on along the minus strand of SJYO01040405.1, from coordinate 40,661,069 downwards.
TTTACCATCAAATTTCTATTTTGTAACGTATTATTTTGACTATTTGTTATACTAAAGTTAATTTGTCTGTACATCCATCTCTAAAAACTCATGTTTATTACTTATCTTTTTTTTTTTGTGAATTGAGCGTCATAAAAACGATCAAATTAAATGGTAAATTATAATGAAATTATAAATCCTTTTTTTATACTTTCAGGAATTTTACCTGTAGATTTTGTGTCCTGAATTCGTGTTTTGAACCTTTATAATATTTCGGAATTTTTTAAGAACGAAGTCAATATAGAAAAAAGGGTTGACTTCTAAAGGTCATACAATTGACTGTCAGGGAGTACTGTCTGGATTGTAAGATAATCCACCGTACTACACAAAGACCTGGACATTAGGGGAGGGAGACCACTATATAGGGAGAGAGTGTCACATCTTGTAAGGTCTTGTGGAATATAAAGTCTCAACAAAGATTGAACAGACCATAATATATTAAGGAATGATACGTTGTCAAAACGAACGAAAGTGAAATTAAGGAATGAGACAGGAAAACAACATGAAATCATTTCCATTGTTTGATCCTGTCGAGGGTTTATCGATGACTTAAGTAACCTCAGAACAAACAAGACAAAGGAAGTAGTTACTAAATATAAAGGAGTTCTCCTATTTTGACGAATCCGACGTCACCCGGACTACTATGAAGGAAATCTTCTATATGAGTACATTTTATCAATCAATACAGGGACTTTACTAAAAAGTTCAACTTAGTGTGTGACTACGCGAATAGAACTTTGATCTGAAGGAATAAAACGACTTAACCTGAGGATCACCCTTTATGTCGACCATTTTAGTAAACTCAAATTTCGACGTTGGATCTTCAAAAAAGAGTTGAGAGAGAAGGGATCTATACTTCCTTTAGAAAAATAAAAGGATAACAATTATGTCTTAGTTTTACTTACTGGATGTCCTTTCTTTTAGATCAATTTGACGAAATTTTTTTACTTTGAATTTTGAACTTTGGGAAGTGACAAATTGGATAACTGAGTAACCTACGTATTAGAATTCGTTCAATGAATATGATATACCAGAAGGTAAAGATGGATACCTTAATCCTTAGGAACGGAGTATCGGGAGGACGCTTTAATTTATTTGAAATCCGTTATTCAGACTGTTTTATTATCGACGATTTATTTACAAACAATAAAAGGATTACCCGAAGGGTCCACCGAGTCACTATTTCTTAAACGGACGGTCACGTCTTCTGTGTCCTCTATGTCCGAACTAGAGACCCGCCCCTTACAGGGACCTCACTTTTACCTTTGGGTAAGGTTATAAGAACGGACCTTTTAAGGTACCTGTCTCCTCGTTAGGTCCGACGTTAGGTACCCCAGTGTTTATTCAGTCTGTGATGACAATGATAATGGTAAAAGAATTGTATATAATCTTGATAGTGTAAACCAGAGAACCCTTTTTTATAATACACCGTATTATTAAGAAGTTCAATGTCCATCGTCTGGTCCTTGAACCATTCGAACATTTTTGTACGTCCTCTTTATTACCTCTTATTATCCCAACTCTCCTCATTTAATTGAAGATTAACTATTATTATTACTACGAATAAGTAAGTGACGAAAAAAATTTCGACACATAAACACTCACACAACGTAATTATCGATGTGACACGAGATACGTAATAATCTACTATTATTATTTATTCTATGTAGAGAGTGACGAAAGTACTTAGAATGTAAGACATGTCTTACCCAGTCCATCTTTTGTACTCATCTGTTTTTATTTATTGTCTATTTATTTACCAAATAGGATCTACATTCCTTCTTTTGTACTAAACTTTGTAAACCAGTCACAAAGTTTCGTTTACCAGTTTCTCTGTTAAGACAATAATTATTTAAACAACTTAGTAATCGATATATTAGTAACAGAATCGGGGTAAAGGGTCTGTTATTACTTTACTGGGTCAAGTATACACGGAAATTAGATGTTCTCCCACTACTACAAAAACACATACACACTCAAAGTCTGTAGTACAAAATAACTACTACGTCGATAACTCAGAGTATCTATTTTAGTCTTTTGAATCTTCCAACGGTCCAGTCACAAGACTAACACGACTATCAGGAGACACCCTATTCTTTACGTAAGTAAATAAAATAAGAACTGGGGAAGGGATAAAAGTTCTTATCTCTAAACGTTCAACTTAAGTTTTCACTTCCTCTTCTAATCAGTCAAATCGAAATGACTGGTTCTCCTTTTCTTTCCTAATCCCAATGTACATGACAACTTCTTTTGGTATCAATTTCACCATTTCTGTATAAAATAAGTTCTTGACGACATTGTACCTCTTTCCGAGGAGTTGTATCTTGACCCGAGTAAAAGTTTGTGTTGTTCCTTTTTTACCCTCAAATAGATTCCCTGTCTCACACTAGTCATCTACCTTTTAAAGACTCACTTTTATACCCTCCAACTCTTAAGTATAATTTGATTGAACGACGGTCAAGACCAATTTCACTAAACTGTTCAAAGAAAGATTCTCGTTCGTTTCCCATCCCTCATTCCTGAAGATAATCTATAGTTCCTCCTAATCTTTGGTTCCTACACTCTAAGAACAATATGACTGAATCGTCCAAATCAGTGTGGTACTTTCATTTCAGCGAGTCACCACAGGCTGAGAAACGCTGAGGTTCCTGACATCGAATAGTCCGAGGAGACAGGTACCCTAAGAGGTCCGTTCTTATGACCTCACCCAACGGTAAAGGAAGAGGTCCTCTAGAAGGACTGGGTCCCTGACTTGCGCCCAGAGGGTGTAACATCCGTCTACGAAATGGTAGACTCGGTGGTCGTTTTAGTACAAAGTGTTGTACTTTCATCTCACAATGAAATAAACCACCCTTACAAATCCTGAGACTCGGAACCTCTCTCGTAGAGTCATCGAGACTCTTTTGACGAGATTCCTCTGTCCTCCCCTTCCGTTTCTAGTTCAAACGTTGTTTCCCTCGTCCGTCAGACTTATGGTTTATAGTCCATGACAATAGCTCAGGTTCGAGTGAGACGAGTGGCGTGTTATCCAGTTACATAGACAATCCCCTTCGTGTGACTGACTTTTACGGGTGGGACCGGTCCGGGAAATCATTGGTAAGCGTACTCGACAAAATATTATCCTCTAGGACCATTCCTTATACCTTGATTATTCGGTGGTGGTTGACCTTCTCAAGTCCTTTCCAGTTTTCCTCTGTGGTGTACAAGCAGGTGAAGGGTCTTAGGGGAGAGCGATCGTAGGTAGAACCGACTCGCTACTCACACGGTGGTCCTTTCCGAGACTTTTGATTAGGGTAGTGGTATTTTGGACTCTGAAGTTCGGTGCACCGACTCGTCAAGAGGACCCAAGGGAATGGGACGACGAGAGGTGGGTCCACGGGAAAGGGTTATCTTAGAGAACGAAACAGTCGTGTACACAGAGGAGTCTGTTAAGTAAAGACTCACAATCTGTTCTCGGGTCAAAGTTCCGGACCTTATAAAGGGGGAAGGACATTGTTTAGGTTCTCTGTTCCACAACTCCGTTCCTTCTCTGAAATTACTCCCTTGGTCGCCTGGTTCTTTTACCGTCCGATCGTGGAGATTTATTGGTAGAATAACCCCAGACCTACGGTCCAAGAAAGTATCTAATCTCTCTTTCTTCATTACTCGAATCAATCAAATCAAGTCAGTGAAACAGAACTGAGAAAGTCTGGGGTACCTGACGTCGTGCGGGCCGAAGGAACAGGTAGTAGTTGAAGAACTCGGATGAGTTTGAGTACAGGTAGTGCAGTTACTACGGTAGGTTGGTAGAGTAGGAAACAGTAGGGGAAGAGGAGGACGGAAGTCAGAAAGGGTCGTAGTCCCAGAAAAGGTCACTCAGTCAAGAAGCGTAGTTCACTGGTTTCATAACCTGAAAAGTTGAAGTCGTAGTCAGGAAGGGTACTTATAAGTCCTGACTAAAGAAAATCCTAACTGACCAACCTAGACGATCGTCAGGTTCCCTGAGAGTTCTCAAAAGAGGTTGTGGTGTTTGATAACTGCGAAGTCGAAGTAGTAGTAAGGGAGGTTACCTATAAGTCCTTACTAAAGGAAATCCTAACTGACCAACATAGAGAAACGTCAGGTTCCCTGAGAGTTCTCAGAAGAGGTTGTGGTGTCAAGTTTTCGAAGTCAAGAAGTCACGAAAGAGGGACGTTGTCATAGTTCAATTCCCTAAATATTAAGCCACATACGTTCGGAGAACCTAGAGATTTAATGTGTGAAGTCGATAGACCCCGATTAGGAAAAGGGAACGAAGAAGGGAACAAGTGGAACAAAGAACGTAAGAGGGTCGAGGAGTCGTCAGTGATATCTCCCATCGTTGTAGGTGACCTAACTCCAAACCCCCGGAAGTCAGTGTAAACCTCAGATCTTCAGCGACTACCGACACTGTAAAGTACAAATAATTATACCGTCCTATATAAAAATAAAATGTGTCCTAAGAACGATTTTCACTCATTACGTTTCTGTGGAACCGAATTAGTTCTTCCCCCAAGTCTCCTCGGACTGATTTCAAACCAGTTCCATTCACAGAAACAGTCATTCTTACATGTTTCAGGACTCTCTACCGTCGTCACTGTCCTTGTTTACGGTTCATCCTACTATGAGATTTTAAGAAGTATATATATATATTAAGGGTGGTGACTAAATAAAGACGAAAAGACAAAGAAAAGAAGGTAGGGAATTTTTTTTTTTTTTAAAGATACAATTCGAACTTAGAGTGGGTAACCAAGTGTAAATGAAATATCTATTAAGACAAATGACCGTCTCTACAATACGGAAGTCCGTAGTTTATTAAAATTTAAGCTTCTCAAACCCTCTCTCAATAGTTTGGTTGTCCTGATTGATGAGACTACTCCAGTCTCGGAATCACCTCTTGTTATAACTAGTAATCCCTTTTCGAAACGACATCAACGAGAACTTACCTGACTTAACGAGTCACTCTCTCAGATAACTTTTCTTCAACAGTCTCAACGAGTTTAAGGAGATAGAATTAATTCGGAAACTTAAACTCGATGTTAAAGTCTGTTTTTCTTTTTTTTTTTTCATTACTTTAAGACATCGGTCTTTCCCTGTCACTCACTTTATTTTCCTATTAAAATTTTGGACTACTTTTGTTTTTTTTTATTGTCGTTAAACCTCTCGAGTAACTGTAGTAAAATGACAAAGATTAACCATCCGTTAATCGTAAGTTAACAGGGTTGAATCAAAAGTCCTCCTAAAAAGGGGTCTGTGTTTTTAAGAACTGTCGAAAGATCGGAGACAACCAGTAAAGAATGTCCAGAATAAATAAAAGGAAAATTCGTATACAGGGAATCTTTCACACACGTAAAAGGTATTGTCACAACGGTTAGTGTCTCAGATACACAAATTTTTGGGTGTCGGAGAAAAACGGTAAAAACGTTCCTGTATATTGAACTGAAAATGAACAACTACCCTATTATCAACGGTTTTAACACATTAAAATTCTCACTACTTTTTTAAACAAGACGTGGTTTTATAGAAAGGTTGACTACGGACTTTACGAGATTTATTTCTAATTATAAGACCGTCAATCATTTTTGAGAGGTTGTTACGTTTACAGAGAAACACTTATAATTTATTTTAGACTTACCTAAAAGGTGCACGAGGTAATTTCTCTTTTAATAAGCTCTGTGAACAATTTCTTATATTTCTGTCAAATAAGTTTCTCCTTCTACCGTTACCCACACTTTCTCCGATGATGTTTATCCATAAATCATCCTTGTCTCTACCCCGAGTTGAGACTTATATTGGGGGGGAGTTCACCCTCAGTTATGCTCCCTCGTTTCACCCCTAGTTTCCTACCTTTTAATGATTTTCTTTTATAGTCCCTAATCCCCACTAAGACCGATTTGGTTGGACAGACTTAATAACTACTTCCGTCCGGTCCCACTAGTCTTTTGTGGATCCCCTGGTTTCTTGTACTCTAAAGTTCCTACTGATTTGACTGAAATGTCCTCAGAACGATTTAACCTGTTACGTCTCTGTTTGTTGTCTTCAGATTTTTGGTTCCGAATGAACTTTCTTGAGTCTCAGACTTATCTTAAACAAGTTCCTCTCTTGGAAACAGTCGAAAGTATTTTATGCAGAAATTCTTAAAAAGGAGGATGAAATTACGTCGAAAAGACTTAAGACGTTTGATCCGTACTTTTAACTCAATCCTTTCTTTCCTGATCTGGGTCCTTTCTACCCGGACCCGGGTTCCTTTCGGAGGAGTACTTCTCCATAATCCGTTTTTCCGTGCCAGTAGAGGAACAAATCGTCAATTACTCTAGTACTTCGTACCTCCTTGTCACAGTCGTCGTTCTTGTGTTCCGAAACTAATCCGAAAAACTGTCGATTCATCCCTTGGAACTAGTATTTTAGGTGTCTTGTGTCGACTCGTGTACGTTATTTTTACGTTTACTGGTGATATGGTAGAAGATACACACCGAGAGTTATCCATTCGCTTTTAAATTCCCTTTTACCGAGAACCTCTTATACACGTCACCGAAGTCCATGGATCGTAAATCTTTTCTACTTTAGTAACAGGGGGATCCGATAAAACAGTTTCTTAGAGGACGACAATTATCTTCGTCGAGGCTAAATAAGTTTCTAGTTCTACTTTATTTTTCACATATAGATACCAACTAAGTACAACTACAAACCGTCTTTAGTTGTTTTGCAACATTTTTACCTATTTAATTCTTTTTCCCTTTAGTCTTTTAAGTTGTCAACTTACGGGTGTGAGAAGAGGTTCACGGATGAGAGGGAAGTCGGAAAAATTATTTAACGAAGAAACAAAGAGAGATCCTAAGTCAGGGACAGTGAGAAAACCCAAGGGACAAGTTTTAAGAAAAGACTGTTCATCTTGATCTTAGACCTGAAATAAAATTGGTAGGTCTTAGTTTTGGTTCTCACTCTGCTTGTCTCATAACAGGTCCATGACATCGATTGTGATTCCAGACTCAGATCTGTACGAGAAACACCGGAACTATTACAACCTAGTCACTAGTGACAGTTAGTGATGTCTTAGAGTTATCCATTATTGCCTTCCTTTACTTCTATCAGATTTATTTAGAAGAAATATCGATAACAGTACCGTAGATGTCTATCGAGAGGAGAGAGACTAAACTTCACAACAATGGTGACTGTTCGAACCCAAAATAGACAGTTATATTGGAACTTTTGGACCAGTCCGCGTAGTACGTTGTTAAGACCCTAACTTCACTTTAAGTTCACAATCAGTGACTCAGTACAGGTTGAGAAATACTGGGGTACCTGACATCGGACGGTCCGAGGAGACAGGTACCACTAAGAGATCCGTTCTTAGGAACTCACCCAAAAGTACGGAAGGAGGTCCCCTAGAAGGGTTGAGTTCCCAGTTTAGGTCCAGAGGACATAACGTTCGCCTAGGATATAACAGACTCGGTAGTCCCTTTGGGTTCTTATGACCTCACCCTTCAGACCGGGTAGAAGTCCCCTAGAAGGGTTAAGTCCTTAACTTGGTCTCAGAGGACGTAATGTCCGTCTAAGAAATGGTCGACTCGATGGTCCCTTCGAGGGGATCATAAATTTTTGGTCTTTAAAGTGACTCATTACCATAAAGTTGTAGTTGTAATGACAACGTCAAAACCACAGAACAGTTACAGTCTACCTAATTTGGAGTCGATTTACAGAGAGACTAAATGAAACACAGAATAGTTTCGCTTTATAAACCGACTTTGTGATTTCGTGACAGTTTAACGGAGAGACGGAGGACTGATAGGACTGTAAGAGGAATTCTACCTTAGTGATATAAAAGTCTAGTGAGTCACGAGTCGTCCTCTATAAACCCTCCTAGTACCACTTGTTGGGAAGAGTAAAGGACACCGAGAAGTTCAGAAGTAGAACGGAAGTTTGAGATACAACTAACAAAAACGATGGTGTCCACAATCGAATTTTCGTAGAAAGAAAAAATCCGTCCTAGAAATTTTTACTACAATCTTCGTCTGATGTATGTTACATTCAAAGACTGAAAAAAAAGATAGGTTGAAGGTTTTGAGTTCGTACACATTCTTACTGAAACTTACTGACTATCAAGTAAGTCCTCAGTCATTGTTCCTAGTAATAATAGTAGTAATAAAGGACTAGTCTCTATTTCCTCAAAAGTAATGAATGGTAGGATGTAGTTTAGTCACTTATAGTATATAATCTTAAATAGTGAACTCTGTAAATGGTGATCATTATAATTGTTGTAATGAATCCCAAGTTCCATGTTTTTCGTCTCTAGGTAACAATGAATAATGAAAAAGAATTGTTCGAATTCTTTATGTTATGTATATGAAAACAAAAGGAAAAGATAAGAAGGAAGAGAGAGGTTCTAGGAGATTCTCAAAACGGTCATAAGGAATATATAGATCTATCCCTTTGAACCGATGTCTCTTTATTTCCAAATTCAATAGACTCAAAATATTTGATTCTCCTTTCCTAAGAGTACCCTTAGTTACCTATTACCTGGGTAGTAAATTGATTAGTACTACTTTCTTCCTCGTTCCCCTACCCCATGTTACTAATCCGTAATTACACAGTGTACGTAGGAAGACATCAGTTTTATGAATTTTTGTCGGATAGTCTTCGATGTACCTTTACCCTTACCATTTAAGAAGGTTTACTACACAAAATAAAACGTTTTTCCGTCTTTACGTTATTTTTATTTTGTTTACAGGTATCGTATATAAGAAAGAGGTAAAGGGTACTCTGTTTATGTAAATCTAACTCTAAGAACTTCGTTTTGTCAGTGAAAGTCTTTGTCAACGGAAGAGAAAACAATTGACGTTTTATTTGTATAGAGACCCCCACGTCCACAGTATAAAACTATCAAAAAGGTTCGTTTTAACTTTTTCTACGTCAATCAACCTCGGTAAGTACGAGATTCTATATAAGGGACGGTAGGACTGTAAGGTGGTAGACATTGAGATAAACATATTCGGTAATTTTCAAGAATGTTTTTTTTTTTTTTTTTTTTTTTTTNTTTTTTTTTTTTTTTTGTTTTTTGGTATCTTAGTCCTACAATACTGATCTTGTCCAGAAATTCTGGTAATTCAGATGGAGGATTCTGTAAGTTCTTTATGACAGAAAAATTCCGAGTACGTGAGAAATGTGGACTGGAGGTCTCTACCGTTAAAATGACACAGGTTTTCGGAGAACTACTTTCACTTTCACCTCTCACTCTTACAACCAAGTTTTGAGTTGTAAGTCTTTTCCCTCTAGTACCGTAGGCCAGGGTAGTGAAGTACCCTTTATCTACCCCTTTGTCACCTTTGTCACAGTCTGAAATAAAAAAACCCGAGGTTTTAGTGACGTCTACTAATAACGTCAGTACTTTAATTCTCTGCGAATGAGGAACCTTCTTTTCAATACTGGTCGGATCTATCGTATAAGTTTTCGTCTCTGTAATGAAACGGTTGATTCCAGGCAGATCAGTTCCGATACCAAAAAGGACACGAGTACATACCTACACTCTCAACCTGACTCTTCTTCCGACTCGTGGTTTCTTAACTACGAAAACTTGACACCACAATCTCTTCTGAGAACTCTCAGGGAACCTGATGTTCCTCTAGGTTGGTCAGGTAAGACTTCCTCTAGTCGGGACCCTAAAGAAACCTTCTTTACTACGATTTCGACTTTGAGGTCATGAAACCGGTGGAGTACGCTTCTCAACTGAGTAACCTTTTCTGAGACTACGACCCTACCTAA
>SJYO01040405.1:40487757-40651100 GCA_006410555.1 Capra ibex | reverse complement strand
TTTTTTTTTTTTTTTTTTGTTTTTTGGTATCTTAGTCCTACAATACTGATCTTGTCCAGAAATTCTGGTAATTCAGATGGAGGATTCTGTAAGTTCTTTATGACAGAAAAATTCCGAGTACGTGAGAAATGTGGACTGGAGGTCTCTACCGTTAAAATGACACAGGTTTTCGGAGAACTACTTTCACTTTCACCTCTCACTCTTAGAACCAAGTTTTGAGTTGTAAGTCTTTTCCCTCTAGTACCTTAGGCCAGGGTAGTGAAGTACCCTTTATCTACCCCTTTGTCACCTTTGTCACAGTCTGAAATAAAAAAACCCGAGGTTTTAGTGACGTCTACTAATAACGTCGGTACTTTAATTTTCTGCGAATGAGGAACCTTCTTTTCAATACTGGTCGGATCTATCGTATAAGTTTTCGTCTCTGTAATGAAACGGTTGATTCCAGGCAGATCAGTTCCGATACCAAAAAGGACACGAGTACATACCTACACTCTCAACCTGACTCTTCTTCCGACTCGTGGTTTCTTAACTACGAAAACTTGACACCACAACTTCTGAGAACTCTCAGGGAACCTGATGTTCCTCTAGGTTGGTCAGGTAAGACTTCCTCTAGTCGGGACCCTAAAGAAACCTTCTTTACTACGATTTCGACTTTGAGGTCATGAAACCGGTGGAGTACACTTCTCAACTGAGTAACCTTTTCTGAGACTACGACCCTACCTAACCCCCGTCCTCCTCTTCCCCTGCTGGCTCCTACTCTACCGACCTACCGTAGTCACTGAGCTACCTCCACTCAGACTCACTTGAGGCCCTCAACCACTACCTGTCCCTCCGGACCGCACGACGCTAAGCATCCCAGCATTTCTCAGTCTGTACTGACTCGCTGACTTGACTTGACGTGACTTCCGACACAACTCGTAGAGACTAATGACCTCTCGCTAGACTTATATAGTACTTTTCTCTTTATCTTAATATATAATATTCTCCGTATGTGAAAAGATTTTTCGTAAAAGGTATCGGAACTCTATTTTTCTGATGACAGATCATAAGAGAAGAGTAACTATAACCTCAATTTATTCATGTAAAGGGGAAAGAACCCTTCGAGAAGTATATATGGATCTTAGTCAACACATAAGGGATACGTATTAAAGAGGAAGTTCTATTTACAACGATTGCATAAGTACAGGTGTCCGGATTTTGTACGGAAAATCCTTCCGGTAAAAACACAGAAAAATTTTTTTAAGGACTCAGAGTTCTCCTTTTTTTTTTTCTTTTGTGATTTTATAAAAAGACAGAGAGACGTAGAGAGAGTCTTAATCTTCTGGGTACCAAATTAAAACAAATTAATAGTGTTTTGGGGTCTTTCAGTATATATTAAAAGAAGTAAAACAATTATTTCTTTGGTCTTAACTTTCTCTGTGTACATGGGGTTACAAGTAACGTCGTGACAAATATTATCGGTCCTGTACCTTTGTTGGATCTACAGGTAGTCGTCTACTTACCTATTCTTTCGGCACCATGTATATGTGTTACCTCATAATGAGTCGGTAATTTTTCTTAAGTAAACTTAGTCAAGACTACTCTACCTACTTTGACCTCGGTTAATATGTCTCACTTCATTCGGTCTTTCTTTTTGTGGTTATGTCATATGATTGTGTATAAATCCTTAAATCCTTCTACCGTTACTGCTGGGACATACGTTCTGTCCTTTTTTCTGTGTCTACACATATTGCCTGAAAACCTGAGTCTCCCTCTCCCTCTCCCACCCTACTAAACCCTCTTACCCTAAGATTGTACATATGNTCCTTTTTTCTGTGTCTACACATATTCCCTGAAAACCTGAGTCTCCCTCTTCCTCTCCCACCCTACTAAACCCTCTTACCGTAAGATTGTACATATGATAGTACATTCTTAACTTAGCGGTCAGATACAGACTGCGTCCCACGTCGTGCGAACCCCGACCACGTACCCCTACTGGGTCTCTCTACAACACCCCTCCCTCCACCCTCCCCCCAAGTACAAACCCCTGCGTACATTCTTAATTTCTAAAATTTTAATTTTTTTATTTTTTTGACTTTTTTTTTTTTGGACTTTTTTTTTTTTTTTCTTTGACCGAAAAGATCCCATCCATCACGTAAGGGGTCGTCAATTTTAAGTTTACATTAATGAAGACTGACCCTCGGGATACTAGAAGAGAGGACCGGTACCCTCCATATTTGTGTTGTCGGACATAGTCTTCATCGAACCATAGTGAGTATGGTCAACCCCTCCGTGGACAAGTTAGTCGTAAAAGTGACTAAGACTAAGTTTAATATTTTGTCAACTTGGAGTTACAATATGATTTACTTTCTCGAGTCCGTACTTTATGACACTTAACATACTAAAGAAAAGATCATTTACTTGTTTTTTCGTTTAGATACTGTCTATCATCCACAGATCCCGACTCCTCACCAGTACCTTTATTCTTTTCCTGACGTTTCTCCATGTTCCTCAGAAAAAAACCCCCATTACCCTTACAAAATGTGTACACAGTACCGCTGTAGATATATTATATTTTTCAAATTATTTTTGAGAGTTTAACATGTAAATTTTCCCTATACAAAATACATTTCATACGGAGTTGTTTCAATAACTTGTTTTTGTTTTGTTTTGTTTTTTCTGAGAATGATTATTTTTACTCTTACTGATTTCGTTCTTTCAACATCTTACATATGTAACTATGGAACTATCATGACAAGTAACACAATTTCATAACTAAAACAAGTGTAAAGTGTCTTAAAATACGATCACAGGTAATAAACAAGAGTATGAGATAAGTTCTGAGGTGATATAAATTAATATAACTTGTCGAAGTCCACGTCCGTCGTTTAAGACCATTTAAGAGAAAAGTAAAAATACGACAATTTATAAAAGATAAAAAGGAACAATACCGAAGAATCTATGTGATTAATAAATTTTCACTGTGAATTAAAGGTTTATGTAACCCACAAATTTAATAGAAACTATGATTAAAGAATAAAACTATAATTAAAGAGTACATTTATGAAAGAAGAGACGTCAATGGGAGACTCAAAAAAGTCAGAAGATTAAAATAATTCCAAAAGTTTCCGATTCATTTTCTAGAGAAAACCATTTATAGTGTGACGTCAACTTTTTATACACCCAATAAAAGTTTATAGAAAACTATATCTACCGATTGTATTAAGGTGTCACTATTCTTGTATGGGATACTAAAGTAATTGAGATCTGAGACTTTAAAAGTGTGGAATAAAATATAGGGACCTATACAAGGTCACAGAGGATCGAATATAAGATACCCTTGAACTTATCTTAAATATATGATGACAACACACTTATAACATATTTAGAATACAACTTAACCAAGTAAGTCCAGATGGTATAGGATGAAAAGAAGATAAATAAAATAATTAAAAACTTTCAAACTATAACTTTGAAGTTGGTTTTTAGAATTAAATAGACGAATTTTTATTGACATTAAATTAAAGGTCAAAAAATTCCTTAGTGGTGTGACAAGAGGTATCACCGACATGAGCAAACGTAAGGGTGGTTGTCACATTCTCCCAAGGGAAAAGAGGTGTGGGAGAGGTCGTAAATAACGAACATCTGAAAACCTAGCGTCGGTAAGACTGACCACACTTTACCATAGAGTAACACCAGAACTAACCGTAAAGAGACTATTACTCACTACAACTCGTAGAAAAGTACACAAACAATCGGTAGACACACAGAAGAGACCTCTTTACAGATAAATCAAGAAACCGGGTAAAAACCTAACCCAGCAAATAAAAAGACCTTAACTCGACGTTCTCGACGAAGATATAAAAAGTCTAATCAACAAACAGTCAAAGAAGTAAACGATAATAAAAGAGGGTAAGACTTCCGACAGAAAAGTGGAACGAATATCAAAGGAAACAACACGTCTTCGAAAATTAAAATTAATCCAGGGTAAACAAATAAAAACGAAAATAAAGGTCATAAGACCCTCCACCTAGTATCTCCTAGGACGACACTAAATACAGCCTCTCACAAAACGGATACAAGAGGAGATCCTCAAAATATCAAAGACCAGAATCCAAATCTAGAAATTAGGTAAAACTCAAATAAAAACACATACCACAATCTTTCACAAGATCAAAGTAAGAAAATGTTCACCAACTGGTCAAAAGGGTCACGGTGAACAATTTCTCTAACAGAAAAGAGGTAACATATAAGAACGGAGGAAACAGCTTCTATTTCATAGGTATCCACACACCTAAATAGAGACCCGAAAGATCAAACAAGTTAACTAGATATAAAGATAGAAACACGGTCATCGTATGACAAAACTACTGACACCGAAACATCATCACAGACTTCAGTCCGTCCAACTAAGGAGGTCAAGGTAAGAAAAAAGAGTTGTAACGGAACCGATAAGTTCCAAAAAACATAAAGCACATGTGGTTACAAGTAACGTCGTGACAAATATTATCGGTCCTGTACCTTTGTTGGATCTACAGGTAGTCGTCTACTTACCTATTCTTTCGACATCATGTATATGTGTTACCTCATAATGAGTCGGTAATTTTTCCTATGTAAACTTAGATAAGATTGTTCCACCTACTTTGACCTCGGTTAATATGTCTCACTTCATTCGGTCTTTCATTTTGTGGTTATGTCCTATGACTGTGTGTATATACCTTAAGTCTTTCTACCATTACTATTGGGACATACACTCTGTCATTTTCTCTGTGTCTACATATCTTGTCAGAAAACCTGAGACACCCTCTCCCTCTCCCACCCTACTAAACCCTCTTACCGTAACTTTGTACATATGATAGTACATTCTTTACTTAGTGTTCAGATCCAAGCTACGTCCTACGTCCTACGAACCCCGACCACGTGACCTTACTGGGTCTCTCTACTATACCCCTCTCCAACCCTCTCCCCAAGTCCTAACCCTTGAGTACATGTGGACACCGTCTAAGCACAGTTACATACTGTTTTGGTTATGTCATAACATTTCATTTTATTTTTATTTTTTGTAGACATTACAAATCACCTTGATATACATTTAAATAAACTATAAAAGGTTCAGAGAATATTTACACAACAATATGTAAGCAAATTTTTTATTTTTTCTCTTTTTTTATATTGTAAATTGTATATATATATATATATTCAAGTCAAGTTAAGTCAACGAGTCAGCACAAGCTGAGAAACGCCGGGGTACTTAACGTCGTGTGGTCCGGAGGGACAGGTAGTGGTTGAGGGTCTCAAGTGGGTCTAAGTTCAGGCAGCTCAGCCACTACGGTAGGTCGGTAGAGTATGAGACAGCAGGGGAGGATGAGGACGGGGGTTAGGGAGGGTCGTAGTTTCGGAAACGGTTATTCAGTTGAGAAGCGTACTCCACCGGTTTCATGACCTCAAAGTCGAAATCGTAGTAAGAAAGGTTTCTTTAGGGTCCGTACTAAAGGAAGTGTTACCTGACCAACCTAGAGGAACGTCAGGTTCCCTGAGAGTTCTCAGAAGAGGTTGGGGTGTCAAGTTTACGTAGTTAAGAAGTCGCAAGTCGGAAGAAGTGTCAGGTTGAACGTTTAGGTATGTACTGATGACCTTTTTGGTATCGGAACTGATCTGTCTGCAATCAGCCGTTTCATTACAGAGACGGAAACTTATACGATAGATCCAACCCGTATTGAAAAGAAGGTTCGTCATTCGCAGAAAATTAAAGTACCGACGTTAGTGGTAGACGTCACTAAAACCTCGGGGTTTTTTATTTCATACTGTGACAAAGGGGTAGATAAAAGGTACTTCACTACCCTGACCTACGGTACAAGAAGTAAAAGACTTACAACTCGAAATTTAGTTGGAAAAGTGAGAGGAGAAAGTGAAAGTAGTTCTCCGAAAAATCAAGGAGAAATGAAAGACGGTATTCCCACCACAGTAGACGTATAGACTCCAATAACTAGAAAGAGGGTCATTAGAACTAAGGTCGAACATAAAGAAGGTCAGGTCGTAAAGAATACTACATGAGCCGTATCTTCAATTTATTCGTCCCACTGTTATATGTCGGAACTGCGTGGGGAAAAGGATAGACCTTGGTCAGACAACAAGGTACAGGTCAAGATAGACAACGAAGGACTGGACGTATGTCTAAAGAGTTCTCCGTCCAGTCCACCAGACCATAAGGGTAGAGAGAGTCTCAAAAGGTGTCAAATAACACTAGGTGTGTCAGTTTCCGAAACCGTATCAGTTATTTCGTCTTTATCTACAACAAGACCTTGAGAGAACGAAAAAGGTACTAGGTCGCCTACAACCGTTAACCTAGAGACCAAGGAGACGGAAAAGATTTTGGTCGAACTTGTAGACCTTCCAGTACCAAGTACATAACGACTTCGGACCGAACCTCTTAAAACTCGTAATGAAATGATCGTACACTCTATTCACGTTAACACGTCATCAAACTCGTAAGAAACCGTAACGGAAAGAAACCCTAACCTTACTTTTGACTGGAAAAGGTCAGGACACCGGTGACGACTCAAAAGGTTTAAACGACCGAATAACTTACGTCGTGAAAGTGTCGTAGTAGAAAGTCCTAAACTTTATCGAGTGGACCTTAAGGTAGTGGCGGTGATCGAAACAAGTATCACTACGAAAGATTCCGGGTGAACTGAAGTGTAAGGTCCTTTTTTTATACGAAATGTTCCCTTTTGGACTCAAATTTTTTTTTTTTTTTTACCAGGATTGTCTTGGTCGATCTCACCCGTTCCATTCGTGACTCTTTGGTAGAGTGTCATAGTGTTGTCTTTGAGGGACTCCGACTTTGTTGTGTAGTCTAGTGACTAGGTATTTGTTAATTCGTAAAACTGTACAGAAGTGTGGTATCTTGGGTAACAGTGACCCAACTAGAGAGGTGATTTATACACATCTAATGAAATGTGTTCACCCTAGACGAATTTGGACTTTTGAACGACTTAAGGTAAAATTGATCACACAAATGATAGGTCTACTACTAAATCTTATGAGTATTCGGGTGAGTAAAGACTTTGACTTACACCGTAGAGACAAAGAGTCTCTACCAGTACCATGTCTTTTTTTTCGGAGTCATTGACGCGAATCCATCCCGACTTATCGTTATTTATGAATAGATGGAATTATGGTGAGCTTTTTTTTCTATCGGTCTAAATACCACTTATGACGTTCGAAATTTGTCACAGAAATACCGAACACGTACGAGTCAACACAGATTGACAAAACTCTGGGGTACCTGACCTCGAGTGGTCCGAGGAGACAGGTATCCTAGGAGGTTCGTTCTTATGACCTCACCCAACAATACGGAAGAAGGTCTCCTAGAAGGACTGGGTCCCTAACTTGGGTGTTAGACAGAGGACGTAATGACCACCTCAGAAATGGGTGACTCGATGGACTTTTTGGGTTTTGACACATCTTATATATTATATCATGAAACTTATATCGTTTTCTAGTTATTTTCGGATTATAGTAATTTTAGTAGTAGTAGTGATGGTAGTAATAGTTTTGACAGTACTACTAATTTAATAATGAGTCTCAAAGTTAAACCCTTCTTACTAACCCTACACAAATACACGTTTGAACGAAGAAAGTGACGTCTAATACATATCTCCTTCTGTGAAACCGACACCCGATAGGAATGGACTTGTTCACTGACAATAATCATCAAGTTTATCTCAATGACTTGTATATGTTTTCGGGTTGCTATCCAGTTTCACAGAATTAAATTACTTGTTATATCTACGTAGTATAATAGAAGTCTCTAAAAATCTATTAAGGTAGACCCAAGTAATACATTCTTTACTGTAAATATATTATATAGTGAACATTGCAGTGAGATATGATATCTATTTCCGTGTCCCGTCAACTTTAGATCACACGGATTCAAAATACAGACCAAGACGGACAAAAGACTAAATCGATAAATCCAATAACGAATTATAAAGTAAATTAATTAGTGATGTAGGTATAAATCACGGAACAACGGTTTTTCATAGAACAAAAATCCTAATGTTCTGAAAGTCAGGAACCGAAAAGGACTAGTGCTAGATACGTTTATATCTAAGTCATTACTCAAGAGGGAACGTTCTAACCAAGGTTACATACAAAAGGTCCTAGTGTCTGAGTAACTGCGATTCAAAGAATGAATTTTTTTCCTGTTTTTTGTTCTTTTCCTATGGTGTTTCAAAGTTACTTCAATTATATACAATGTAATGTAATGCAATTTTCATACACATACATACAGCTATATAACTTTTACCCCATTGTCGGACCCTCCAAACTATTCACGTAAGATGACTTATTTCGTCAGAAGTTTCTGTTATCCGAGGTTTTGGTCCGATGATGAACGGTCTCAGGTCGAGGTCGTCGGTCCCTGAGTTGGACTTCTCTACTCGCCACAGCCGTCCTCCACTATATCGGAGACTGAGTTTCAGGTCCTGATGTACAAATAAAGTTCGAAGTACAAAAGAAAATATGAAACTGTTTTCGTAATTCAGTCTCCAAACTTTAAAAATCAAAGGGGATGGGTCTAAATAACAGGGGACTTTAGTAACAACGGGATGTCCGTCCCAAGGACGAAGTCGCTAAGAGAGTCTTAGCCGAAATGATAATAGATGAAGGAGAATACACATGATATGAATTGAACACTAATGTAACATTGAGTACGATGTAAGGAGTCAAATAAGAATAGAAAGATTTAGGACAAACGGGGATCCTAGGATTCGAGTCAGGTCAAGTCAGCGAGTCAGGTCAAGTCAGCGAGTCAGCACAGGCTGAGAAACGCTGGGGTACTTAGCGTCGTACGGTCCGGAGGGACAGGTAGTGGTAGAGACAGACTCAAGTGAGTCTGAGTACAGGTAGTTCAGACACTACGGTAGGTCTGTAGAGTAGGAGACAATAGGGGAAGAGGAGGACGAGGGTTAGGGAGGGTCGTAGTCTCAGAAAAGGTTACTCAGTTGAGAAACGTACTCCACAGGTTTCGAAGTCGAAATCGTGGTAAGGAAGGTTTCTTTAGGGTCTCAACTAGAGGAAGTCTTACCTGACCAACCTAGAGGAACGTCAGGTTCCCTGAGAGTTCTCAGAAGAGGTTGTGGTGTCAAGTTTTCGTAGTTAAGAAACCACGAATCGGAAGAAGTGTCAGGTTGAGAGTGTAGGTATGTACCGGTGTCCTTTTTGGTATCCGAACTGATCTGCCTGGAATCAGTCGTTGCATTACAGAGACGAAAACTTATACGACAGATCCAACCAGTATTGAAAAGAAGGTTCCTCATTCGTAGAAAATTAAAGTGTGATAGAGGATTTTTCAGAAGATCGATAAGAATTAATTGGGATTCTAGTCGTTTGAAGAAAACGGTATTTGTAAGGGAAGTGTTTGTCCAGAGTCTATTGTTAGGAAAGGTACCGGAGTTCGACGCCGGATACACGAGTCGGACCTTGTAAGAAACATTTCTAGGAACTTGTTTACAGTTACCAATGAAATATCTAATAAAAGACCCGTGTTGACGTCTTCCGAAACACGAAAGAGTACGAAGAGAGTTCTTGTTATTCGTGAAATTGTAAGAAACACCGGTTGAGTTGGCTTTTTCATTTCTTGTTCAGTCTTAGTGTTTTGGATTGAGGAAGTAGGGTCCTGGCACGAACGTCCCACTCCTCTCACCCTGCTCCGACACGGAGGTAAAACAGCCATTACGGATTGCACCGAGGGCTGTTGACGAATAATAACGGTAACATCTTATATTTTACTACAGAAACAGTAATAAAGTTCTTAGTATGATTTGTATAGTCATATATTAATAAAGTATAATTAATAAAATCAGTATGTTAAACAAAGATAGGATATGGTCAGAATAATGACGATAATTAATTTAAAAAGCAAAAATTGTTTACTCTACCCTTTTGTTCATCGTTCAGTATAATTTCTAGTTCACATGGTATTACTGGATTAAACTCAATTTTACACAAGACTAAAGATTAATTCACTCTATAGACACTGTTAAGTATTTATTTACTGTTTTATACTTTTAGGATTTAACGTTAAGAATTTCAGATCTTATGAACTAATAAAAAAGTAAAAGTTAATAAAAGAATCGACAGAAAAATAATATTTATTTACCTTTTCAATGTTATTTTCTATTTTTTGATCCCCCTTTACCCTTAGGACTCAAAAAGTCCTAATGACATATTTAGGAAGTCTCATTGTATATAAATTTAAATTTGAAACAGTAGAGACCCTCATATAAGGGTCAGAAAATATTAACCCTTTCTTTAAAACATGTTTCTTTACGAAATGTTAGGTCTAGTCTTTCATCCAAAGAAATAGAGTTTAACATACACTTACGTACACGGTCTCTCTCTTAGTTATACGAAAAAAAAAAAAAATTTTAAGTAACAAACCTCAAAAGGTAGATGACAGGTCCTTATTAAAGGAAGACAATATAAAGGTAATTTCTACCAACACTACAGACTTCATTTCTTCCACTCTACAACAGTGATAGTCACATTACAGCCTTTTAAATATTTTAGGACAATACTGAGTTAGGTTTATAGGGTAAACGTGGTAAAGAACTCTTATCAAGTGTAAACCTATCAACAATTTCTCTCGTTGTACCTATTTTTCTCTGTTAGTACTTGTAATTCTGAATGTCTTACAACGAACATATAGAAGGACACAGAGATTACATCTTAAGATAAAAACGGTAACAAAAACGATTCCATATTATGTGTCAGACTTTGACTTTTTCTTTTTTTTTTT
Source organism: Capra ibex (assembly GCA_006410555.1). NCBI lineage: Eukaryota > Metazoa > Chordata > Mammalia > Artiodactyla > Bovidae > Capra > Capra ibex. The sequence goes on along the minus strand of SJYO01040405.1, from coordinate 40,640,317 downwards.
CGTTTTTGTTTTTTGTTCGAATCGTTGTTAAAAGTTTTTAAGGTTTCTACAAACGATATTCGACAGAGGACTGATTCCACAGAGAAGGTGTTGTTTTGTATTAAAAATGAATACTTCTTTCAGTGAAAGGGGAGATCTAGAATAAAAAAGTGTAAGTCCTGATATCTCTATTTATTCTACTAATTACATCTCCGAGGGGTCACCGAGTCTGTCATTTCTTTANATGTTAGGTCTAGTCTTTCATCCAAAGAAATAGAGTTTAACATACACTTACGTACACGGTCTCTCTCTTAGTTATACGAAAAAAAAAAAAAAAAATTTAAGTAACAAACCTCAAAAGGTAGATGACGGGTCCTTATTAAAGGAAGACAATATAAAGGTAATTTCTACCAACACTACAGACTTCATTTCTTCCACTCTACAACAGTGATAGTCACATTACAGCCTTTTAAATATTTTAGGACAATACTGAGTTAGGTTTATAGGGTAAACGTGGTAAAGAACTCTTATCAAGTGTAAACCTATCAACAATTTCTCTCGTTGTACCTATTTTTCTCTGTTAGTACTTGTAATTCTGAATGTCTTACAACGAACATATAGAAGGACACAGAGATTACATCTTAAGATAAAAACGGTAACAAAAACGATTCCATATTATGTGTCAGACTTTGACTTTTTCTTTTTTTTTTTCGTTTTTGTTTTTTGTTCGAATCGTTGTTAAAAGTTTTTAAGGTTTCTACAAACGATATTCGACAGAGGACTGATTCCACAGAGAAGGTGTTGTTTTGTATTAAAAATGAATACTTCTTTCAGTGAAAGGGGAGATCTAGAATAAAAAAGTGTAAGTCCTGATATCTCTATTTATTCTACTAATTACATCTCCGAGGGGTCACCGAGTCTGTCATTTCTTTACCGTACGTTACCCCCTCTGGATCCAAATTAGGGACCCAAGCCTTTTGGAAGACCTCTTTCCTGAAATGGGTGAGGTCATAAAAACGGACCTCTTAAAGAACCTGTCTCCTCGGACCATCCGATGTCAGACCATCCGATGTTAGGTATCCCAACGTTTCTCAATCTGTGTGACTTATTGATTGTAAAAGTGACAGAATCGAGGAATAGTACATATCGTATTTATTTTTCTAATATCTTCTCATGTATCGATTAGTGGGTTTTACGAGGTTAATAGTGGATTCAGTTCTGTTTACTGAAAATGAGTATAAACAATTACGAATAAAACTTCTTTAAAGGTTGTATATGTCTTCCGTTATCCTGAAGGACCTACCGTGTCACCATTTCTTAGACGGACTGCTACGTCCTTTATATCCTCTCCACCCAAACTAGGGACCCACCCCTTCTAGGAGACCTCATCCTTTACCTGTGGGTGAGGTCATAAGAACGGATCTTTTAACGTACCCGTCTCGTCGGACGGTCAGATGTCAGGTACCCCAACGTTCCTCAGTCTGTACTGACCCGTGTGCACGTACGTTTTCTTCAGTCATTTTTATCATGTTACTTGTAAGTGTATAAGAAGTGGACTAAGTAACCATAGACCAGTATGACCGAAACAAAGAACTATCTACTACATAGCTATGTATCTATCTATACATCTGTGTATCTCTATATATGTTTCTGATAGAACGACTTTAAAAATTTCATTCAACGTCTCAATACGACCTCACTACGGTCGTTTAGCTTTTTGTCCACCAAGGACTGAAACGGGGGTGTGGTCTGTTTTTTCGTTAATCGTTCATATGTATTTTTACATAAACACTTATAGAGTCTTTGTTCCTTATTCCGATTTCACAAGTAGAACCTGGTCACGTTGTCCTACCATTATCCTCGTCAATTGTGAATCTGACATAGTGGGAAGAGGGTCCGTAGAGGAGACAGGTACCGAAGAGAAAGGTCATTTTCTTTTCTCAGGTCCCACTTGTAGGTTATAGGAGTCTTCATTTCCTACGAAGGACCGTCAGTGTAAAGTCATGACTGACTACCCCTAGTGAAGTCCGTAGTCAATCTCTTTCTTTCCCTCTTACGGGGAATGTCACACAAGGATGACCACCGTCGTAGGATCACCTCTAAGGTCGGTCGTAGAGACGGGTAAATGTCTCGACTTGGTCGTAAGGGTAGACCCGTCCCTCGAGTCGACCGTTAAGAAGGGTCAAATTCAAAGATCGGTCACCCAACAGGACCTGTGTCCCGGGTAAAGTGTCATAAAAGTTCGTACTTTCGTTAGTCATCGGTCCGTGTTGACGACTTGCATGGTAGACCGGGGTAGACTTCTCCCTAAAGTTGACCCCTGGGATTCGTCGGATAAGATATGTAGTGTATCCGTCTTTCGGTTCAGTCGTTGGGATGAGTTGATTACTCTTATTGAAGACTGGTGTAGACTTGTTCCTCGGACTTGTTATTGAAATCTTTCCGATCCTTCGAAGTGTCATCTCTGATACCATGACCGGTTGACACCTCAAGTCGAATACTGTTCCGATATGTATACGTGTCGGACGTTGGAGTGGACCCGTCTTTCAAATCAGTCGTTAGGGTGGATGAGTATTTCGTATCGGACGTCGGGATGGCCTGGTCGTATCGGACCAGTGGTCCGATCACTGGAGGAGTTGTCACCTCGTGTTGGTCACTGGACGGACTGGTACTTCTGGTCGACCACCAAGGTGAGTTTTACTATTCGATCTAGGTACTACTTGTATTTACTTTTTTTAGATTCGTTTTATGATCGTTTGGTTTAAGTCGTCATGTAATTTTTCTATCATGTGGTACTAGTTCACCCTAAATAGGGAGCCTACGTTCCTACTAAGTTATATACGTTTAGTTATTTATACTAGCAGTGTAAGTATCTTATTTTCTACTTTTGGTATAGTCGAATTATTTGTGTCTTTTCATACACTGTTTTATATTATATGAAAGTACTACTTTTTTTTTAAGTTGTTTAACCTATATATCAGTCGTTTAATCTTATATGGAGTAGTATTTCCGGTAGATACTATTCGGGTAGTGATTGTAGTGTAAACTATCACCTTCAAACTTCCAAAATGGAGATTCTACTCCTTGTTCTATTTCCGTAAGTGACAACGGTGAGGAAAAGTTGTATCATGACCTTGAGGATCGGTTTCGTTAGGTCGTCCTTTTTATTTACTTTCCGTAGGTCTATCCTTTCCTTCTCCATTTTGATAACGAGAGACGTTTACTGTATTATAATATATCTTTTGTTTGGGATTTATGAGGTGGTTCGTTAACAGTATTAATTATTTGTATAAGTCATTTTCATATTCTATGTTTTTGTTTTGGTTCTTTATTTAACACAAAGATGTATGGTTATTGTTTGAGACTTTTTCTATTTTTCTTTGAGTAAGGTAAATATATCGTAGTTTCTTATTTTATTAATCTTTGTTTACTTTGGTTCCTTCTCTTTTTAGTCATGTGAACTTTGATATTCTATAACAATTTTCTTTAACCTTTTCTGTGTCTATTTCTTTCTATCGGGAACAAGTACTTAGTCTTTTAATTATAACAATTTTATAAGACAGGTATGATGGGTTTCACTAAATATCTAATTTACTGATCTGAATAAATATTTTGGACTTTTACATTTGAGGATCTGTGTTTGTCTTCTTCGAAATAACAGTGACCAATACTGTTTATATATATAAAAAAATTGTACTGTCGTTTTCGTACTGTTGGTTTCGTTTTTATTTATATGGACACCCTGGTGTTGTTTGTTTTTCGTGAAGACGTGTCATTTATTTTATTCGTTTTTTTATTCTTCCGTTTAATGTCTTTCATTCTTTTATGAATGTTTAGTATTTACACTATTCCCCAATTATTTTTTTATTTTTGTTTTGTATTATTATTAAAAAATCTTTCCTCTTTTCTGTCTGATCTGTATAAAAATTTCTTCTAAATGTTTACTAGTAGCCCATACACTTTCCCACGAGTCGTAGTGATTAGTAGTCCCTTTACATATAGTTTTGGTGTCATAGTGGAGTGTACGGGAATGTACAAATAATATGTTTTCTATTCTCTATTGTTCACGACCATTTCTACGCCTCTTTTCCTTTGGTAACACGTGACGACCAACCTTACGTTTAATCATGTTGATAATACCTTTTGTAGATCTCCAAAGAGTTTTATAATTTTTATTCTGATTGTATACTAGATCGTCATAGTGAAGACGTATGTATAAACTTCTTTTACTTTATAGAAAGAATTTATTTATAGACGTAGGGGGTTCAAGTTATATGATAATAAGGGTTGTCGGTTCTATACCTTTTTTGGATTAATAAGTAAGTACCAGTTTAATTATTCTTTTACACTTTTTTATACATAGTCAAGTCAAGTCAGAGAGTCAACACAGGTTGAGAAGACCTGGGGGTTTTATACATATGTCTATGTATAATAAGTTGAAATTTCTTCTTTCTTTTAGACAATAAAGGATGTTGTATCTACTTGTTTACTTTTTTTTTATGAATTCAACTTAAGTATCTTTGACCTTTTCCTAACCGACAATAGTACCCAATCTCCTACCTCCCTTACTCCTCTATCATCAGTTTCCTATGTTTAAAATTCAATTTTCTACCTAGTCAAAACCCCTAGATTACGTATCGTACCACTTATATCAATTAACATTAGATAAGTATTAGATAATATAGGAACTTTCAAAGATTCGCTTATCTGTAATTTATTAGAGTGGTGTGTTTCCATTGATACACTTTATTACCTACACAATTGATTGTAATTACTCCATTAGTAAAGTGTCAGGTATGCAGATGGTCTAGTTCAGTACATGGAACAATAAACAATATAGAGTTATTTTGACTTTTTTTATTTTTGACGTCTGGACTATACAGTTTGGACTCACGAAGGCGTATGAAGAGAATTCTTTGTGGTAAAATGAAGAATTCTACTCTTTTGTCAATAAATATGCTTTAGTCATCTAAAACACTAATTTATACTCCGTTTCACGTCACATTTAATTTTTATAGTAGTAAGTGAAATGTATACCTTTCATGTCAGTGACATAAAATTTGTCTATATACATCGATTGTAGAGTATCTAAGTTGGATTATGGTACTAAATCCTTCTTATTTGTGACAACATAACACTCATGTAAACCATCGTCATCTCTTATAATTCAAATTAGGTGTTCATAAATTATCTTTTCCTAATTTACTCAAAGACCTACAGTTCATCACACAAAAACTGGATGTGTTAAAGTTGAAAGTCAAGGGGTTCATTTTCTTGAAGTACAATCCCTCGTAGGACTTACAAACCTTAGTAACAATTGAAAATAACTAAATTATACAGATTTTCCTTTTTTTTTTATAAAGGAAAGAGAGTCAAATGTTTATTACTAGGTCTTAGAATCTTTTTGGGTAAAACGTGGTTTTCAGTGTCCCCTTCATCATTTTGACCCTTAATTTCGAATGAGAAAGACTCAGAACTTTGATACGATGAATTTTGTGGTTTCATTCTGTTAGATTCACATAAAGTGACAAGTCACGACGTCGAAGAAAAATGTCTTCCGGTAGTCAAAGTCAATCTTTGATATCAAATCGTCTATTAAAAAAGTGACAAAGTATGTTTATTATTTTATTCAAAATTAATATTTTTAAACGACTTTCTATTTAAATTCTATGTCTTTGTTGATCGTAAACCTATGTATAATTCACTGTACGTAACTGATAATAGAGATATTAATTACGAGTGTTACCGAGTCAATCTATATAAAGGTAGTAGTATATACCTTTTATTATTTATTTTTATATTTTTATTGTTTATTTCATATGTAGGGTGAAACCTTAACCCCTGATACAAGTACAATAAAATAAATAAACAGTTTTAACAAGTTACCGTTTCAAGTCGGAACTCATGTACCTCTTATAATCAAACTCTACTCACAACTATTCCATTCAAGTCTTCTCTGACCGGTCAAAAATCTTCGAGAAAAGGTAGAAAGACACGTAGGTAGAAGGTAGGTTTATGATACACGGGAGAATAACGGACACCTTATAAATTGGAAAGGACCATTACCGAATTATCACGATATCAGTAGTGACGTGAAAGGTTTCTTTGTTTACGTAAACATACTTTAGAGGTTAAACCGTTTTACAGACAGTCTCACCTTTGTAATAGGACATTCAGACTCCTATGAACAAACTACTCTATAATTTTATGGCAACTATTTTTTTAGAAAACTGACGGAGAATCTAGTGTAGTACCACTACTTTTAATATACGGTGTCGTGATTAAACTTAATTATATACCCTAAAACCTTTCTTTTTTCAGGGTCGGGTCTTTTACAAAACAAAACTACCGAGTCTGTCATTTCTTAGACATCACGTGCCCTGGGCCCAAACTAGGGACCCACCCCTTATACGGGACCTCTTCCCTTACCGATGGGTGAGACCATAAGAACGGACCTCTTAAGGTACTATTTTCCTCAGATCACCCGATGTCACATACCCAAGAGTTTCTCAACCTGTGCTGACTCACTGATTGGTGTGGGTTCTTCAAACTTATGTCCTAAGTTGATTCGTTTCAGATGATCACAAAGTCGATACGAGTGGAAGAAAAGGACAAAGTAGAAATATATGGGTAGGAAAGGAAAGGGGAAAAGTCGTAAGATTACTCGGGTATCCGAGAGAAAGGTATTGGAGATATTTTAAAGTCGAGTATACACTAGATTAAATTGTCAATGGGGAAGAACATTTACATTGGTATCGTTGTAATCATGATAATAATATGATAGAAATTTATATTGTAAAATGGATTTTACTCAGTAATTAAAGGATAAGAATATGAAAATCCCGTAATTGAGTTTAAGACCAATTTTTTTTTCACAGGGGTAATATCTTTAAAGACTGTACTTGGACGTTATATGTTCACGAAGAGTCTCTAAGATTCTATTATAGAGTGTTTCACCAGTAGATAAGGTCATGTATATTTAGTTGTGACTGACGACAGATCATAGACAAACTTTTTCTAGACCTAATACATATTGACTTTCTGAAATATAGGTTAATACAGTTTGGTCAAAAAGGAGACAATTTTTATTATTTTATGTAAGTATAGGATCACTATTGTCCTTCCTTCCCTAGTAAAGAGACTAGAGACTTAGTAAGTGGACAGTTCAGTTAGGAGGTCCTTGTTCATCCCAGATTAAACTTTTCTTCCCTTCGGAAGTAAAAATAGATTAACGTGTAAATTGAAGGTAGACTTACAAATACTAAAAGACATTTAAAAATCCTACAAATTATATTTTATATGTTTATGGTTTTTTTACCTGTGAATCCTTTTACCTACCGTTTTTCGTCTTTATTTATATAAAATTAGAATGAATTGAAAGGTTCACTTATACAAATTGTAAGACACCACAGTGACAAATCAACGAGTCAACACAGGTTGAGAAATACTAGGGTACTTGATATCGGGCGGTCCGAGGAGACAGAAGGGTCCATTCTTACTACTCACCCAACTGTAAAGAAGAGGTCCACTAGTAGGGTTGGGTCCCTAGTTTGGACGCAGAGGACTAAAGTCCACCTAAGAAATGATGACTCGGTGGTCCCTTCGGGATAATGGGAGTATCTTTTCATTTCAATGAGTCAACACAGACTGAGTACACTGCGGTACCTGACATCGGATGGTCCGAAGAGACAGGTACCCTATAAGGTCCGTTCTTGTGACCTCACCCAACGGTAAAGGTAGATTCAGAAGTGGAATGAAACTCATCCTTACTAACAAGACTTCGAATGTCTCATGTCGATTTCTGGATTAGGTTCAGATCTATACGTTTTGTATTACTCCTAAATTATAAATGGATCCATGAAATAATCATAATGGTATATAAAATTTTAATTGAAACGAGTCGAAAAGGTATTGAAAAAAGAGTTTATTTTTTCTTTTTACAGTGAGTGAACGTTGTTTGACTGTGTGTCTATTGTCTACCGACACTCAAAAAGAAAAAAGAAAACTCATTTTTTCGTGAGTCTTACTTCGTATAGTAGATAATAAAACGGAACGGGAGAAATAGTGAAAGTTAGATTTGTCTTTTCACTACATAATGTCCTTTTACCGGGGAAAGTACTGTAAAACCTATCCTGATAAGTTAAAGTTGTGGTCCCACCAAGTAAAAGACTTTACTTACTCTGTATGAAATTGTAAAGTGTTCAAGGTACAAAACCTTTACTTAAAACGTCTTTAAGTAATTCGACGACGGAGTTAAGATTTATAGTCTTTAATATACTAAAGTTACTATTTTTTATGGGACTCTTTAAGAGATTTTATCCGTACACACCTACTTTTACTTATGTCGTCCTTCTTGACAATTGGTTAATTGCTCAGGTACGAAATGATTAACATTCTTTCTTTGATCCACGGTTAATACGTATCTGTTATAGAAACACCATCTTGAAGGTACACCGACACTTCTGACCAAAGATTTCAACAGGAGGGGTCTGACGGAGTCACCCTTCTACACAAAAGGAGAAAGTCATGTGTAAAAGTTAACAATACTGACACGATTGACTCATGAATGGTGTCTCCGTTAACGATAAGACTCAAACGGAGTGTTGTTAACGACGATATATCTGTCGAATCCTCGATACGAGGTTTATTGTATAAATCAAGTTAACATGTCGATCCTAACTTTACGTCTGGTTGGACTCCGGTTTTTAAGGTTCGACAAACGTCAAACCCTTAAAATAAATGTTTCCAGTAGAAATATTTACATATTAATAATACTATTACATAACGTCAAATACTGATCTCTCTTTGTTATGAATGAGTCCTGTTATTGTTTTATTACTACCACTATTTTAAGATAAAATACATACATGGTAAAAGGTTTATAAGAAAGAATTGTAATAACCTTCGTTTATCTGTTGTAATGAAAACTTTCCTTAGAGAAAAAGAGTAGAATTTTTAATGTGTGTAGGTGTTTCGTTATTTTATAAAAATTGATAACTTATTTTGACCCTTCAGGAGTGATCCCTTTTTATTTATCGTGATCTTTGGTAAGGTAAGAAGTGAGAACCCTCGTGGGTAAAACAAACCCTTTGTGGGTTGTTTGATGAAACGGAGGGAAAGGTCTGACTGAAGACGGTGACCGAAGTAAAAGGAACCGGTGACTAGTGATCTATTCGGTCGTTAAGAGACGAGATTTTAATGACACCCGAGACGGGTGTCTTTTATTCATGGAAGAGACCTTTCTACGAACTTCGACACAAGACGTAGAAAAGTTATGACTTTAGTCACTTTATGACTTTAGTCACTTATCATTGAGACTATGGTATGGGAAGGGATGTTGTCACTAGTAACAAGGTTACACTTTATCATTAAGAAGGAGAACCCGAGCAAAAATCTCTGTAGAATGTTGGTTCTGCAAACCCAGGACTCTATTTCTTTACAAAAACTTTTATATATCCATCTTAGGAAGTAGGTCCTTTAGGTTTATGATGGTCACACTGACTTAAAACTTCTAAACTATTAACGACCTTAAAAGAGTTTTGATACAGGGTAGAGACTACTAATCCGGAACAAAGTATTTGTTCTATTTTCGTGTCCACGAGACCTACTTCACCTTAACCCTTTTTGATTGTTAGAAGGTTAGAACTAAAAACGTCATACAAGGGTTGTGTATGTACCGTGTCCGTCATGTAGTAAGCAAATATTATGGTTGACTAACAACAAAAAAGGAAATTACGTCATAGATATAGATACACACATATAATATATATATATATATATATATTTATATATACTTACATACATATATATATATATATATATATATGTGCGTGTGTGTGTTATTTGACGATAAATGGATTTAATTACGGTACTAGGAAACTTGACAGAGTACTATGTTTTGAGATCTATATATTTCTGTGTAGTCCATAGACTGATAAACTAAATTTGTATACTAATCATATCAAGACCTTACCAAAGGGTGAATTTCTGGATTATGTGTATTTTTGATTTTTATTTTGTAAAAAATTTTGTTTTTTAAGATCTAAAAACTTTTCATTTTTATAAAAATTTACATTTGTAAACCAATTTTTTACATTTTATAAAAATGAAAAGGGATTAATTAAAACGTCTATATGAATTTAATTCCGTCCGGCAAAATTTTAACCCAAGACGAGAAAGGTTTCATCGAACAATATTTATTCAGAGTAAAGTGTGAACTTGATTTTTGGTATTTACTCATTGGATACCGGGTACCGGTCCGTGGGTGTCCTCTCTGCTTATCAGAACGGTAGACAGTAGGGTTACCCCGGAAGTATTTATCGTGGTCTGACAGTCTAAATTTGACTTAAATTTCTCCCTGTTATACCCCCTTCTTTTTTTTGTTGTTTTGTGTGTGTGTGTGTGTGTGTGTGTGTGTCTCCTTTTGTATAACTCTCGTACTTGTATCCCATTTTTTACTTTATTGAAAAGGGAATTTAAGGGTTCTTTTCATTCGTGTGTATAGGTACAAGACTCCTATCCAGGGTCCAATAAAGTTCTCCTTTGGTTTGGGACAAGATTTTAAAAATCTGAACTGAGACGATGATTAGTAGATACGTTTTACCCTTTATCCAGTAAGTACACATACACACACACACATACAATTCCGATGATATGACCCCAAAGAAAGTCAATATACCAAGACACTACTATTTATTTTAACGAAAAGGACTGTCTATAAGGTAATTGTAAAGACGGATGTGTCCAACACGAAAAGAAGAGAATAACAACTGTATAGTAAGACAGACGGAACAACATACAGAGTAATTTTCCACCATGACGAATTATCTTATCTTTTTGACGTAAATATTTAATAAGGTTAGATCGTTTCTACCCGTAGGTCGTAGAGAGGAACATATTAATAAGTTAACTTACACTATGACGTTTCAGTAATCAGTTTATTTTGTTAGTCCCCTTGTTCGTGAACGTAACACTCAGATCTCGTTACGTTTATACGAAGTCGTGACCTTTCGTCAGAACAAGTATCGTCCTGAAAGGTCCATGTAATATACAAGACACTTATTCAGGAATCCATTTTTCGTATTAAATTACGACCTCTTGGTGGTACGTAGTATCTCAGTGTTTAATATATTGGGAAACGACGACCTATACCTTTCCCCTTTTATATATAAGGACACCTCTTCCCATACATATCTATTTTTGACAGGCAAAGTTAAGAAATTCAATAGAACTAACTCTGATAATCGTAGGATGGACCGGTGTAAATGCCTTCCTGACCCTCTCGTCAAAGACGGTTTCACAATGTTTTTAGTCCACGTTTACAACTTGAGACTTTCTTAAGAGTCTAAATACCACAAGAGTTTCAGAGAACTTTCGTACACTTAGTTACTCTAGTGGTAAGGACTTTTCACAAGTTTTCTCTCGACTTATATACACATCAGATCCTATCAGATCGAAAGAAATAGTTAACTATTCGAAGTATCTTCGAATGCTCAACACTACCAGTTATCAAAGTGTTTCGAAAGTAAGTGACCTCACTCTATACAAAACAGTCTAAGGATTAACATGTCTACAAAAGTCAACAAAAACTTAAACCTAATAGACTTGTATATAGTTGTTCACACATCTTTATTCTTCATTAGATATGATTAACCCTATATTTTTCTATGGTAACTTAAAAACTTTAGGTACAATTAGGAGAAACAACCACTTTAAATTTATATATTCAAATTTAAATGTTAAATTTATATAATAAATATATAATTCATATATAAATATAGAACTTATATATATACATTAACACCACTATAGTTTAAGTTTTCTCAAAACTTACGTTGAATTCATTCTAAAATCTGAACTATAATAGATCCTTTGAGTAAGATATAAAAGGAGATTCCTCTCAAAAATTACATCCGTAAATCGATAATGTGTAATAAAAGTGATATTTATAAATAAAAGGATAGCAAAAGTGTGTTAACATTTATGGAAATAAAACAAATTTTGACGTATGCATTCACTTCTCCCGTCCTGTTGGATGAGGGTATAAGTACCTCTTAGGGCGCCTGTTTCCTTGGACGATCTCAGGTGTCCCAACGTTTTTCAACTTATACTGACTTCTCTGAATCGTACGTATGTGCGTGTGTTCCATTCACTTTCACTTCACAATCAACGAGTCAGAACAGTTTGTGAAACGCTGTAACACCTGACGTTGGGTGGTCCGAGGAGACAGGTACATTAACAGGTCCGTACTTATGACCTCACCTATTGGGAGAGGAAAAGGTCTGTGTCCATTTGATGTAGAAATAATAAAAGTAAAGTATTATTTTTTACTTCAAATGATATATAAACTTTGTTTCTCACAAGTCGGACGTGACTAACTCTTGGTCAATAGATTGGGTTTGAAAAGTAGAATGTTTCTCTCCTTTAACTACTTGGTTCTTTGTTTACTGAACGGGTAATAGTCTCCTTTTTCATTTTTAGTGTCGGCATTGATCTTCCCGTAGGACTGAGTCAAGTCGTGAAAACAACGAGTTGATCAGAGAAACCAGATTATTATAAACCCCTTTGACTGCATGTTTCACATTCTCTAAAGGGGTTGTAATATAACCCCTGCTTACTTTTTAAACGAAAAGAAAAAAAAAAAAGTAAAAAAGGTATAAAAAACAAAAACCAGAAGGGATCATCGAGTCGACCATTTCTTCGGTGGACGGTACGTCCTCTAAGGTTAAGATAAGGACCCAACCCTTATAGGTGACCTCTTCGTTATCCGATGGGTGAGGTCATAAGAATACGAAAGGACTACCGATTCGACTATTTCTTAGACGGACGTTACGTCCTAGGGATCCAACCCTTCTAGGGGACCTTTTCCCTTTCCGATGGGTGAGGTCATAAGACCGGACCTCTTAAGATACTTGACATAGCGGGTACCCCAGTGTCTCAGTCTGTACTGTCGATGAAAGTTTAAAAAAAGTCGAAACTACGACCATTTTAGTTTGACTGACCGACTAAAGTCAAGTTTACAAGGATCCTGAGTGAAACAGACTGACAAAAACCGGTGACAAATAAAATTGATGGTGGAACTTTTACACTAGATACTTGTATAGGTTTTCCCCTATTCGTTTTATTAACTTTTATACATTTCTTTAGGTGTCACACAAAAAGAAATTGTTACGGGAAACATGTATTATTAAATTTTCTCATGAAAACCACTAACGGACTTTTTCTTTAGTGAGAAACTCTTAAAAAACATTTGACACCATATGTTGATACTACCTCAAAGGGACCACCGAGTCTGTCATTTCTTTGACGGACGTTACGTCTCAAGGTAGGGACCAAACCTTTCTAGGGGACCCCTTCCCTTACCGATAAGTGAGGTCATAAGAACGGACTTCTTAAGGTACCTGTCTCCTCGGACCGTCCTATGTCAAGTGCTTCAGTGTTTCTCAACCTGTGTTGACTCACTGATTGTGAAATAAAAGTGAAGTATACTGATACTATTCTAAAATAATGATGAGTCCTACGGAGTTTCGACGAATAAAGTTGTTTATCGAAAAAATAACCAATTTTTGTTAAGACAAGATTTTAATTTTGTGTAAGAATGTGAAAAAAATTATTTCCTAAAATTCAAAAGTAAAATACAAATCCATAATTGGGATGAATTTCATACACGTACAAACAAAAAACTCTGAATATAGACTACATAATAAAAAAGTTTATGAATACTAACTAATTCAATCTTGTTAATTTATTGATTGATCAGTTGAAAAAAAAAAAAAAATACAACAGAAACAGTCTAAAGTTTAAAGGTGTCAAGGACCCAAAGATAAGATAAAACGTACTGATAATCAGGGAAAGAAAAGGTTATGTTACAACGAAATTAATGATTTGTATGAATTTTACAATAATTTTGTAGTCAAAGAGGACAATTATCGGATCACTAGAAGGTATTATTAAAGTTTTAGTATAACAATTCAAAAAACTTAAAATAAACTCTTACACTAACTAATGAGACTAAATATCAAATTAATACTTGTGAACTGGAGAATTACCATGACTGAAAATGAAGAGTAATCTGTAGGTACCTCTTTATAATTATTGTATATCAAAGACAATACCTGAGATTATTATAAAAATATATAAAGGTATTGTAAGAATGAAAATTGTTTATCTGTAAAAGAACAAAACCTATTATAAATACGTATAAAACTCATATAAAATAGAGTATAAGAAAGTAACAAAAGTACACTATTGTATAAAAATAAAGATATCCTATTCCTGAATCCTCAGATTAACGACCCGACATACCATAATCAAAAGTTCTTTGACGGATAAAAGGTATCCCCGACTTAGTAAAATGAAAAATGGTGTTACATACACACTAAGTCGAAACAGTACAGGAACACTCTCAAACTATGAGAGTGTAAAATTCTTTTCATCTGTAAGATTATACACATAATACTATAAATTAACAGTAAAAGTAGACGTCAAGGGATCACTATTTATAACTCTTATTAAAATATACGAATGAACGGTAAACAAACGGTAGAAGTTACTCTATAAAGAAGTACCAGATAGTAGTGTAACGAACTAACCAAATAACAACTCAAAACTTGTAACAGAGTCAAGTTTGACGATATTGTTTTACGGGATTTGACACACCGAAATTATAAATAAAGAGTATAAATACTTTCGATTCTTCAAGTACTCCTTCCACGAACAACTAGGACAAAGACTAATAAAAGAAAGACTAAACGGGTATCGGTGTAAGAGTGACACAGGAATCTACCGTCTCTCTCTCCTCTCCTTTTTCCTCTTCTCTCTCTCTTCACCTTCTTTCTCTCACTCTTCTCGTCTTCCCTCCCTCTCTCTCTCTTTGTCTATATGACTCTCTCCCTCGTACCATATCAGAGAGAAGAATACTCCTGTAACGGGAGTAGTACCCCTAAGATGGTATACTGGAATAGTCTTGGAGTAATAGGACGTTTCTTGGGTGGAGGTTTATGGTAGTGGAACTATAAATACCTAAGTGGTATACTTAAGACTCATCTATGTTTATAAGTCAGGTATCGTTCACAAGATATGTATATAAGATCTGTCATTGGGAAACAGAGACCCGTATATAGACCTCTTTTGAGGTTAAGTTTTTCAATTGTAACAAAAGTACTGACGATTGTGTTGTAGGTAAGACGTCGGGTACCTAATTCCTCAATGAATATAAAGTATTCCGAATGGTTTGATAGTATCATCACTAAGGAGGTCACCTAGAGTAGTTTCAGTGGACCTTTGGACCTTTATTGACTGGTAAGTCTTTTAAATACTAGGACCCTTCTTTAGTTTTATAGTTTATATTTGTAATTATCCTAAATCTTCTTTAACTAAGGTTGGGAGTACCTACTGAGACTCCTCAAGTCTGAAGTGACCTCCTTCAAGACCTCTACACTACCTTTGCTTCTCTCGCGACCTTACCGTCCACCTCGGACTTTTCCGTCTACTTGACGACATTAAAATACCATTTTGATCTAACCTATTCCTCAACGAATAGGTTACTATTCGTACCTACTCGTTTCTTTCGAAGAACTTTCTCTTAGATGAAGACTATTCTCGACAACTTTACTGTTGTTTCCTAAATCTTACCGTATATTTGAATCAACTACTTCGTCACCACCCCAACTCTCCTGACTAAGGTTTAAACTTTTTTCAAGATGACGCCTATTTTACGACAGTTAGTCGGAATGTACGATCTCACTTTAATAAACACTTTCCTTCTCAGTTAGGTACACCGTTTGAAGTGACGATAAAATTCTTTGACAGTGTTGGTGGTGGTGGGACTACCCGGTCGTTTTTCTTGTACTGGACGACTTCCGAGTCTGCTACCGGAAGTTGTCAGGGACACTTGTTTCGTTAGAATTTAGTTCAATGTTTGTAAAAAAAATCTGTAGTACGATAAAATATGGATTGACTGATGTTATCTCATATTTGTATTAAAATCATTAATCTTTTGTTTGGTTTTTATACGTTGTACGAAATAATACTATAAGTGAAAGAACTTCATCAGACCTTGGTTTGGACTTCATAGAGACCCTTTACGGACATCGGTGTAAATCTCTTCTCAAAGGGTACTGGTTCATGAACTAATTTTGTTTTGTCTAGTTTTGTGTGAATCTACCAAGTTACGGTCCTAATTATTATTTTGACAGTAAACTACGTCTACCGACTGACTTTCCAGATGGGGAACCATAGAGAAATGAAATCCTCCTGATAATCTTGACTTCAACCGGACATTAAGTCAGACAAATCTACACGACCCTTCCAGTCACAGGTCTTCTTGATGATTAAATTAACAGTGAGTCAGGTTAACAACGACAACAAATCAACGATTCAACACAGGTTGAGAAAACGTTAGGGTACCTGACATCGGATGGTCCGAGGAGACAGGTACCCTAAATAGTCGTTTTGATGACCTCACCCAACGGTAAAGAAAGAGGTCCCGTAGAAGGACTGGGTCTCTGACTTGAACACAGAAGATGTCCACTACTATGTACTGTAGTCGTCCATCATGACTCGGTGGTCCTTTCGTTGAAGTCAGGTTATAGTATCAGTTCATTTTAAGTAGATAAAAGTTAACGAACAGGGACATCTTCTCCACGACCGTGAACCTGGTGATACCTCCTCGTCACGGGTATGACCGAACACGTCGAGGAGTTGACACCGAAACGTTGAAAGTGACTTGCCACACGTAGATCCTCGGAACCCATCAAGACTTACACCTAGGTGTAGAGTCGTAATCCTCTTCCCCACTGGATGAGACGAAGAGGAATCGAGAACCGAGGTTCACGACGCAGGGACTGAGGTGTCTACTACTCCATTCCTTCGGCTTTTGTCCGTTTCGTCCCGATCACTGGGGTCGATTGTTTATCCTTCTTGGGAAAGTTTGTAAAAAATTTTCTTGTTATTTCTTCCGGTATGTTTCCCTTAAAATACTTCTTGAAGATACCTTCTTTCTCGTAAGGTCCAAAAAATTATAAGGTCCTAAAAGAAAAACTTCTCCTGTATTGTTTTTAGGTTTTATATTAGAGGAACGAAAGACTATACAAAAGGAGGATTTTTTATAGAGTGATGATTAGTTTGAACTTCTAACGAACAAAAGGAACCTGGTACACTGTCAAGATGAATGATCTAACAGACAAAATAAAAAGACAAAATTACATTGATCCAACAACAACAAGTCGACGAGTCAACACGAACTGAGAAACCCTGGGGTACTTGACGTCGTACGGTCCGAAGGGACAGGAAGTGGTTAAGGACCTCGAACGAGTTTGAGTCCAGGTAACTCAACCACTACGGTAGGTTGGTAGAGTAGGAGACAACAGGGGAAGAGGAAGACGGAAGTTAGAAAGGGTCGTAGTCCCAGAAAAGGTTACTCAGTCGAGAAGCATAACTCACCGGTTTCATAACTTCGAAGTCGAAGTCGTAGTCAGGAAGGTTACTTACAAGTCCCAACTATAGGAAATCCTGACTGACCAAACTAAGGGAATGACAGGTTCCCTAGAGTTCTCAGAAGAGGTCACGGTGTCAAACTTCTGTAGTTAAGAAACCGGGAGTCGGAAAAAAATAGTAGGTCGAGAGTTTGAACTAGGTGACCTCTTCCCTATCCGATAGGTGAAGTCATAAAAACACGAAGGGAAACCGAGTCGACCATTTCTTAGGTGGACGTTACACCCTCTTGACCCAAACTAGAGATCCAACCCTTCTAGGGGATCTCTCCCTTTTCCGATGGGTGAGGTCATAAGACCGGACCTCTTAAGGTACTTGACATATCAGGTACCCCCAGTGTTTCTCAGTCTGTACTGACTCGCTGAACGTGAAAGTGAAAAGAGTGTGAACATGGTATCGAAACCTTTTTGGCATCGAAACTCATATACCTGGAAACATCCGTTTCATTACAGAGATGAAAAACTATATGACAGATCCAAACAGTGACAAAAAGAAGGTTCCTCTTTTAGAGAAAATTAAAGTTCCGACGTCAGTGACAGGGTCACTAATCCACCGGTGAACGAAAAGAAAAAGAGAATAAAAACAAAAAAATTAAAAAATTTGAATTTTAACCTATTAACGAAATATTATAACACAACCAAAGACGGTATTTAGTTGTACTTAGTCGGTGTCCGTATGTATACAGGGAAGGGAGAACTTGGAGGGAGCGTAGTGGATGGGGTAGGGGAGGGAGATTCAACAGTGTCTCGTGATCCAACTCGAGGAACGTAGTATATCGTTTAAGGGTGACCAATAGATTAAATGTATACCATTATATATACATAAAAATGTACGTTTAAAGAGGAAAGAAAGACTAAGGTTGAATATAAAGTGACATATTAACTGTGGTTTAGAAGACTCAAACGACGTTCTGGAGACAACAACATCAACCTGCATAAAAGGGTTTGACAGTGAAAACAGAGAAAATACGTCCGACGGTATGTCAAACGTCAGGTACAGGATTACTGGATTAGACCGATATAAAGGTAGTGTATGTCGATCAAGATCGAGAAAGTGGGGTGTGGATAGGGAAGAAACGGGTCGTCCTGGGAAAGTACCTTTTCAAAGTTTGACGAATAAACTGACTTTTATTAAACAGATAACTCCAAAGGACCACCGAGTCGATTTATAAAAAGACAGTTAAGTCCTCTGCATCCAAGTTAAGGACCAAATCCTTCTAGGGGTCCTCTTCCTTTACCGTTGGGTGAGGTCATAATAACGGACCTTTTAGGGTACAGGTCTCCTCAGACCACCCGTTGTCTTGTACTCTAACGTTTTCTCAACCTGTCCCGAATCGTTGATTTGCTGTTGTTTTTAAACACATAATGTTTTCTTATAATAAATATACAATCATATTAACTAGTCTTATAACATTCTCTTTCCAGTAAAATACTATATATGAGTTAATCGTCAATTAGACTATCCTTTTATATCTGTAAATGAAGACACTAAAAAAAAGTGAAGATGTAAAAAATTCGGGACAAAACACAGAAAGAGACATACCATTTCGTCTTGGACTATTAATAAAGGTGACTCATTATACATAAAACATTTTGAGAAGGACTTCACTCGTTTATGATTTATAATAAATGAAAATCTAAGAATACTCTTTTATTGTAATTAGACAGAAAAGAAATACATATTTTCCTGATTTTGTATAGTCTTAATTCTTTGTATTCTATAATATATCACTATTTCTTTTTTCTTTCATAAGATGTTTCTACGTACTGTAGTGACTCTCTATTTGTCGAAACAAAGACAGAATATATTCCAATTTTATATGAGAGACTTTTTATTGTTCAACTATTAACTTGTCTGAGTTTTTATCCGAGGGGTCTTCCGATTCGTTCTCCAGATTCCATCCTGTATCAATTAGGGTATCAGTAAAGTCAAAAGAGAGAGTGTTAAAATAGTACTATAATTCTTCTCAAAAGTAAGTGTACTATCTTTCGACTTTATCTATACTGTCTGTAAACCACTTTTGTTCTTTCTTTCCCTAGATATACATAAATTGACTGCCAGACGGTTAGTCACTTGTCAGGACATGATTTATGAATACACGTATTGTCAAACGATATGGACTTTTGTAACACAATCTACTACATCAGAAAAGATAACGATAATTCGTTTTCCGTATTTATTGTCAAATTTTATAGATACGGTCTTTATTGTGAGTTGTGGTCCATCGTTCCATACGTTATTTATTCGAACATTTCTGTCTTGTTCGTGAGTTATTTACAATAGTTATTACTATTCCATATTTTCAAATTTCTTCACTCTGTAACGGTAACCCAACCTACTAATTTCTACTGAAATACCTCTCAACCCCCTAAGGGGCCACCGAGTCACCCATTTCGCAGACGGATGTTACTTCCTCTGGACTCAAGCTAGGGACCTAACCCTTCTAGGGGACCTCTTCCTTTAGCGTTTGGTTAGGTCATGAGAACGGACCTTTTAGGGTACCTGACTCTTCGGACCATCCGATGTCAGTTACCCCAGAGTTTCTCAGCCTGTGCTGACTCACTTAAAGGGAAGGAAGGAAGGAAGGGATACCTCTCAATCCTGTACACGATCCGGACCTTCCTACTAATGTTAAACGTGTCCTATCTTCATGTTTGACCCTCTACACATTTATAACAATATATTACACTTCATGGTCTTATAGTCACACTTCTTTATCTGTTTTTGTGTGACGAAATAAATATTCTTTACATCCCTGTTGTGTTTATCCTCTTATCCTCTTTGCCTCAACGAAGGTCTCAACCGTCTTTAAACCCCTGGTGACACAATTTATTTAGTAACTATTTGTACAAATAAAGTTACGGTAAGAAGGTTTAGTAGGGTGGGAGAGGGAGAGGGTGTCAGGTTTTCTGACAAGATATGTAGACACAGAGAATACGACAGAGCGTATATCCCAATAGCAATGATAGAAAGATTTAAGGTGTATACGCGCAATCATATGACCTACGAACCCCGACCACGTGACTCTGTTGGGTCTCCCTACCATGTCCCTCCCTCCTCCCTCCCCCCAAGTCCTACCCCTCGTACACATATGGACACCGCCTAAGTACAACTACATACCGTTTTGGTTATGTTATAACATTTCATTAATTGGAGATTAATTTTATTTATTTAATTGTAAAATTTTTTCCTACAAATAAAGTGACCGGAAGTCAAAGAAGTTTATACATTGTTGTATTTAATAATACAACGGAGGAGTAACATAATTCGACACTATTTAAATACACCAACACACTATGTAACGAAGTCGACTGAGAAACTCTGGGATAGTTGACATCGGACAGTCCGGGGTGTTGTTACCGTTCTTATGACCTCACCCAACGGTAAAGGAAGAAGTCCCCTAGTAGAGTTGGGTTCCTAGTTTGGACTCAGAGAATACAGAGGGACGCAACCGTCCACCTAAGAAATGGTGATCGTAGTGGACTAATTCAAGACCCTTTTAGGATTACCCCCCATAAGTACCCGACCACAACACAGTCTCAGAAGACTCCTAACACTCACGATTAAGTACAGTCCGAATTTTCTTAATCTTACTCCTTAGAGACAGAATTTCTGTACCGTAATTTTCAGTAAAAATAAGTGTTCTACTTTTATCCGTGATGTTGTGTATGAAAAGGGAAATTAGAACGGAGATCACTCCCCTTAGATTATTCCAAAGATCAATTGTTTAGTTTATTTTCTATTACTGATTAAAAATTACCGAAAAATTTACTAACGGGTGTTGAGATTACTCATTAATATAGTAAACGAGATTACCGTAAGTACTTTAATTAATACCTAAAACTTATTTTTCATATATACCGTAAAGACACTTCTTTCTCCACTGTATCCTCACGATCTGAGTACTATCCCTTAACATGTGTAAAACATATTAGTATAAAATCACGTTAGATGCTCTTAAACAGAAAATATGAAAAGCCGAGATAAAGTCAAAAACAAAACAAAATTAGTGGTAAGAACTATATAAAATAACTTAAACCAA
Organism: Capra ibex; assembly: GCA_006410555.1. Taxonomy (NCBI): domain Eukaryota; kingdom Metazoa; phylum Chordata; class Mammalia; order Artiodactyla; family Bovidae; genus Capra; species Capra ibex. The sequence continues at coordinate 40,618,803 of SJYO01040405.1, read as the reverse complement.
CTTGTAAACGGTATTTTTGACGTCAGGTTAACTAAACGAGTGTACTCTTTTGATCAGGAGTCATTGTACTTCCCTGTACATCAAATGGTTAGTGACTATTTTCTTCTGGTGGGTATACCAGACTCAGATACTAAAACTCCAAGACAAAAACTATCGATCGTGTTATCTTCTGGGTACAACTGTTGCACACCTTGTTAAGTTCAGTCGTCATAAGTATATCATACAAAAATGACCGATTATAAAATCGTTCTTAAAAGACTAGTTACATTACGATGTCTACTAATTTCTACTTTTGATGACGTACTATTTGTCATTTACTTGTGTCAGGGTTCAATTGAAAAACAAACCATCATAGTACAAAGATTGTCGTGTAGATTTAAGATCAAACGTTGAGGTCCCTTACGTAAAGATTTTATTAATACACCTAGTACTCAAACCCCGTTAAAACTGAGGGAGATTGATATAGGGGTCTGGACGACATAACAACCTCAAGTCTAGTAACTTGAAGTTTACCAGAGTTTAACAGTGTTTACCTTTAATAAGAGAATTGATGATTTCGGTGTGGAGTTAAGTAGAATGTATGGTTTAAAGTTCCTTCACTGTCTAGGACAGTGAGTACCGTGTTTGTTCTTTTCGACTTCAACCTACAAATAGTAGACCGTAGACCTTCCTGTTAAGTACTTGGATGGAATCTTCTCACTCGTTAAAGAGGTACACACCAGACACAACCAAGGTCCAATGGCAAGTAGGTTTTAGGAAGGAATTACCATAATACTTCTTGAACTCAAAGTTTTTTCAAAGGTGACACAAGGATACCCATTTGTCCTATTCAGCTAAGAACAAAGTTACGGAAGAATTTTTATATAGTTTCTCCTTTCCTTGTAGAACTCTTAAGTTTTATAAAGAAGGTTCCAGCAACAGTAAAAACGAGATAACGAAAGAGACTGTGTATCGAGAGGACATTTCGTTTACAGGTTCTTAGTGTTTACTTTCCATTCTTCTTTCTAACAAACCAAAAGTAATAAAATTTCTACTTCTTTGTTAAATACATGTCCAAGGACTCTTATTATTGTCAGTGATAGAGTGAGTTACATTTCAAAAATACAGATTCTAGATGTTTAGAAACAATCTAGTAAAGGTCATTAGACGAACAAATAAATTTACGATTAAAGAAAATTTGGTAAAAAGAAGTGGTCTGAAAGAACTTTAATTATTAACGTTTTTTATTATCAGTTAATGTCTCAGTTTACTATTAAGTCCGTTCATGAGTCCCATAGGGAAACCGTATCCTATCCGTATGTATGTCTACATCGTCGTGAAAAAGGTAACTTAAAAAAAAAAAAAAAAAAAAAAAATGGTTTCTTTTTAAATGATTCTAGATCTTCACTTATCCCCGAAGAGTCCACCGTAATCACCATTTCTTGTGTGGACGGTTAAGTCCTCTGTATTCTCTCCACTCAAGCTAGGGACCCGGTCCTTCTAGGGGACCGCTGCCCATACCGTTGGTGAGGTATCAGAACGGACCTCTTAGGGGTACATGTCTCCTCGAACCTCCCGATGTCAGGTATCCCAGCGTTTCTCAGTCTTTGTTGATTCCGTTGAATTGTATCTATATTTATTTTGACTAAATTGATATTTCCCAGCCGGAATGTCACTTCTTAAGGGATACTTGTACGGTATAAAGATATCTACCCTGATCTGTAATGGACAAGTGGGTTTGTATAACTCGTCTTAGTACTTATATTGATTAAGAGACAATTTAATTACATTAATGATTCTCTTAAGGATTTCAAGGGATTATATTTTAATATTCAGTAAAATTTTCCTATATGAGACGACAATAAATTGTGAAATAAACTAGTGTCTGGAGAAAAAGAATCAGTATTCTGAATCCAATAGATTTGATGTGTAACCTTTTCAGACGATTTCCTCTCTATTATCTTTTACCCGAAAGTTGGAAAATTTCAAAGGAGGTCAAAATTTAAATAAAGAAGGATTGAAATCCTTGTTCTGATAAGTGTAATAGAAGTCCCGTGGCGATACTTAAAATGTATCTACATTTGTTTTATTAACAGTTTACGGATAATACACCGTCCGTGACACTATCTTTAATTGTCTATTCCTTTTTACTTCAATTATGAGAGAGAACAGATCTTAAAATGGTGTTGTCCTCCCCTTCTTTCGATAATTCTTAATCAATATTATTTTACTTTCCTAACGAAACAACAATAATTATTATTCTTGAAAGGAAGTCACTCCACCAGGATAACGGGACTTAAGGTATCAAATAGAGTACAATAAGAGTACTTTTTTTACAACATATTTAACATAGACGAAATACCTCTTACTCTATGAACATTACATACCTTGGTTATTGGTTATATCTGTTTAGAGTCTCAATCGTTTATTTTATATAAGTTTACGTCAAGACAGGTTTATACTTGAAAAAATTTTGTACAGATGAAAGAAACTTATCTTTTATCAAGTTAAATTCCCTTATTTATAAAATGTTTCTTTCATTGTAATGTAGACTTCGACATTTCTACTAAGTCACTATCCCCTCCCGTAATGTCTAGTTTCTATATTTTTAATGTTTCCGTGTTGATACACACTTTATATTCGATTAGACCATTAATCAACTTGTACAAATCGTATCTTAAAAATTTTCCTTCACTATCCTCTATTTAAGTTTTCCTTCATCTTTTCCTAAAGTACATCTTTCCCGGTACAACTCCAGATATTTGAAATAAGTTGTCCAGTACCTCGACGTCACTTTTATAGGGTGAATTCCAATAATGTCTTATAACTCGTCTCAAGGGACACGATATGTCATTCAGGAACCAATAGTTAAAATTTATATCGTCACACATATACACTTAGGGTTTTAGGGTTATAAAAATAATAACCCTTTCATTAAAAAATTTTTTTAGTCACTAGTATTTCCGTCTAGTCATCTTTCTTTTTTTTATTATTAAACCTTTCATCGTGTTAAACTAAACCGAGAGGCGTTCCATTAAAACCTTGTCAAACCTTACTCTTTTGATAATTCCTCCAATGAAATCTTTGTCTATTTAACCTTCAATACTTTCCGTACACAATTCCACCATAATAATCAGTACCTTTACCGTTGGGTGAGGTCATAAGAACGGATCTTTTAGAGTACCTGTCTCCTCAGACCACCAGACATCAGGTACCCCAGCGTTTTTCACTCTGTGTTGAATCGTTGACTCGTGTAACCAGTACCTTGAACTCTTGTGGTATTGTGTAGTAAAGCCGATTCCAGGGTCTTTATTATAATATAAGAGGTCAGTTATTATGATGACCCGATCTAACGGGAACCGGGATCTGATCCACAGATTCTGTGAAAAATAATCGAACTGAGAAACAAAAGTCGAAAAGAGACATAGGAAAATTAGGTAGAACGACAAAGGAACGGTTTGTTAAAAAATTCAGGTGAGTTCTTTCATCTTATTAACGAGTATTTAGTTCATTTTTTAATGAATACATAGACCGGGGTACGAATTTACAGTAAAAGATGGTTCTCCGTCATAATACCGTTGTAAGTCTACCATGAAGATGAGGGTGTGAGCAGACACAGGTACGACTAAATGTTTGAATCATAATGAAAAAGTGAGAGTAGGTATCCGATTATAGATAAGTAAGTTTGACCTCAAAGTCAGTGTGTTTAAGGTACTTTGATAGAGGATAATGAGTTTACATACTCGGAAGACAAACGACTTCAAGATGACATAAACGTCTAATAGAGTTAAATTGTGACTTTTTAAGGTACACGTGAAGAACGTTACTAGTTGATTTTACCTTGGAGTTCAGGTCAAATCCTGACTTTATATATTTAATTTTCTACAAATTTTGTGACTAGGAATTAGAAAACGGTCTATCGTTGAAAACTAAGTGGACTAAAACGAAAATGGCTTATAAAACTTTTAGTCTCTTGTTAGGTCTGAAAGAGTCGATAAAAGAAACTTGTCTTTTACTTTGAGTAGGGTGTCCTCAACTCCAGTGTCCCTCTGTGGAAACCAACCTCTATTAGTTATTAACCGAAACTGAAAGGTAAGAGACCTTTTACTAAAGTTATCTGTTAACCTCTGGGGTCTCACTTTCCGAGATTCTTCGGTGTTTAGTTATCTTTGTAAAAAAGTACACACTAAGTATAGGCGTGTCGGTAAAACATGATTTACACCCGTAGCCATGAGACAATACAGACTGTAAAACGTTGGGGTACCTGACATCGGGTGGTCCAAGGAGACAGGTACCCTAAGAAGTCCGTTCTTATGACCTCACCCAACGATAAAGTAAGAGGTCCCTAGAAAGGTTTGGTCCCTATCTTGGGAGCAGAGAACGTAGAGGAGGTGATCGTCCGACTAAGAAATGGTGATAGTGGTGGACCCTTCGGGATTTAGTAGGGACCTTCTTCACTGTACCACTCTTTGGTACTGGTAGATGAACACCTGTCTCCTTTACTCAAAGAGTGGTACCAGTATCAAAGAGTGGTACCAGTAGAGAAGGTCTCTCTCGAGTTCCGACTGTCACATACAATACACGAATCTCCAATTGAAAAAATTTAACTTTGTGTAATCTCCTCTGTTCTCAACCATTCTTCTTTTCGAATTTTGTTGTATTATATATGGATGACTATGTGTTTGGTTACGGTCATAAGACTTATCTGTGTGTAGATTCTTGTAATCCTCATTACACTCGAGTGAGTGACGGTTTTTCTGTCCCACCACACAGTGTATGTTCCGTGTGTACAACTGACAATTGTCTTCACGGTGGACACACACACATACACAATTCAGTTAAGTCAACACAGGCTAGAAAACACTGGGATATCTGACATTAGGTGGTCCGAGGAGACAAATACCCTAGGAGGTTCTGTTCTTGTGACCTCACCTAACGGTACGGGAGGAGGTTCGGTAGAAGATCTGGGTCCCTCCCTTGAACGTATAGAATACGGAGAACGTAAACGACCACCCAAGAAATGGGATCAGGGTGGACCTTTCGGGAACTAGGTGGAGGATAGATCGGTATTAAACCGTGACTTCAGGGACTTAGGTATCTTTCTCAACAAATATATACTTAAAAAAGATGAACATATTAAGGAAAAAAATTAGAAAGACAAGAAAGAGAAAATTTTTTTTAGAAATAAATTAACCTCCTATAATATACCCTTAATGAAAAACAAGAACCAAGAGTGTGTACGAAATGGTCAAAAAAATAAAAATAAGGATCGGGTTTGGTCTCGGGTGGAAACAAGATAAGTAAGAAGGTCTTACCTCTTTTTATTCTAGTTTTGGATTCTACGATTTTATAGGTACTATAATTCCTATTACGTCAACGATTATATGTCAGTCAAAAGTATAAAACGTAATCAATATAAGACATTTCAAGTGGTACTCGGTCTTAATAACTTATAATTTCGTAATGAGGATCCCCTTTATCTTCCAATCCAAATAGACTCGAAGATCAGTGTTGTAAAAGTATCTGGGAAGTCATATATTGACCAGAACAAATATAAAGATAAATTTCTGTAGTGTAGGTTATATATGAACATTGAGTGGATAATTATGTTACTTGAGTTTCGGTTTTGTTGACATTGGGTACGGATTCGTTTCGAATAGATTCCATATCAAAGAGACTTTCCGTGTGACATAACAAGAACACAAACCCTTGTGATCTATCGTGAAATTGTGACGTGGATCCCCGGTACAATTTTTCTTTTTAGTGGTTGTGTGTCGTATTTTACACTGTGATTTATTTGGTATCTTTCTTGTCAACAAATGTAATACTCTCCGTTTTGTTCCACCACCTTGTGACGGGTAAAAATGGAGTCGACCACTGTGCACACATGACCGACTGAGTGTAGAAAAAAAGGACGAGATGTATAGATACTTGTAGACGTTTTCACGGTACCCATAAGTAAACCCCTAATGATTATTTAAACTCAGTCATCCACTTTATTGTTTAAAGTTCAGGTCCTTGTCACTCTCATTTGACATGTGTCTTCTCAGACCTTCTCTTTGGTTAAGTCTTCTCTACAGTTACTAAAGTGGAACAGTATAAATCTGAAGGTCCTCCTCTAGAAACCCTGTAAAATATTAATACTCTTTTAAGAGGATCATCTCTTCTCTCATTTTCTTCTTTTTAAAACCCTAGTCAACAGTATAGTCTCTGTTAATTACATGGTTTATTATGTCCTTTCAGTGAACCTCTTTTCCCCACTTTAAACCCTTTCTTTTTTTCGAGACTATTCTTTACTTTTATGATTAGTCAATACGAAGAATGAAAGAATTTCTTCCTCATATTATAAATTTGATATTTATAACACCATTATAATAACATAACATTCCGGTTGAATATAATATCTATCACTAGTCTTGACTGGTCTTTTATTTCAGTATATATAAATGACCCGAAAATATTAATAATAATAAAAAAAAATGTTAGGTGGTAGGAGTGTAAAGGAAATAGTGGCAGTTGACCTAGGTAACTACAAAGAGCAAAAGGTATACGAATGGTGTATTAAAACCTTATGTTGTCTTTCGAGATTTCATAAATCAGTAAGAATCAGATAAGTCGGCCTCTTCCGTTACCGTGGCGTGAGGTCATGAGAACGGACCTTTTAGGGTACCTGCCTCCTCGGACCATCCGACGTCAGGTACCCCAGCGATTCTCAGCCTGTGTTGACTCGCCGAAGTGAAAATGAAAAGTGAAAGGACGTAACCTCTTCCTTTGCCGTTGGGTGAGGTCACAAGAACGGACCTCTTAGGGTCCCTGCCCTCTCGGACCACCCGACGGCAGATAACCCAGCGTGACTCAGCCTGTGTTGACTTCGCTGAATCGTCGTCGTCGTCGTCAGATAAGTCGAGTTTATGTTACTCCGATTACATTTATATGTGTATAATGAATTCAAATAGGACTTTGGTCTCCAAGGAAATTCGAACAACTAAAGTGGATTGAATTGAAATCGAAGAGTAGAGTATTGAACCTGAAGATCATAAGGGACCTGAGACTCTGGAAAAGAAGATTTGTCAAGTCACGTAGTAGGAGAGGGACTCGTCTCACAGTCACCGACCACAGTACAATGGGTGGAAATCTTTACTTTAAGACAGTAAAGCAGGTTATGACGAGTGAGGGATCTAAGAAGTTATTGTCTAATAGAGTTGAAATTCCTCAGAAGTAATGAAATTGATTCTGAAGTCCAGAATCGTAATGTATAAGACTAACTTCTGACGATATTGGAAGTTTGTAACTTTAATCTTAAGGTTCGATTAGAGAAAAATGGGGTTTGTTGGGAGTGTTTAGAGTCACGGACAGAGGATTTAACTCACTTAGTTAAGTTCGGAAACGAAGTTATTTGTAGGATTCTATATTTTATTTATTAGAGTATTTTGTACATATCTTAAAAATTTAAGATATAACATCATTTTTTATTATTAGATGGTAAGTACGACTGAAAACAAAAATGTCTAGTTATTACTGACATATAGTACACTTAGACCCGTCCCAATTTTAGGAGATCTAAAATTGAAGAGAAAGAGTCCGGAGGATATTGGTGGAGAAATACCCTTACGAAAAGTATGGACGGATAGAGTGAGAGGAAAGTAAAAATGAAAAACTATAATACACTACAGAATAATTAGAGACTAAAAGACTATTGGAAAACGTAAGGTGTCCGTACGTTCGGCAAACCAGTACAAAGTATTAGATGGGTGGTACTCGATTTATAAAGGTATGTGGAAACGAAACAGAGAGGTTGACACAAACATAGATAGGATCAGTGATGAACATTGATGTGAAAAGGTAAAGGTTGTCGTGACGGGATTTACACACGTAAGTTGGAAAATAGTCTCAAAACGATCGTCGTAGGGTAAGGATAACTAAGTACTTTAGGTTATATACCTTTACTGACTTCTAATCTTAAGGATTACTTCTAAGACGAATGAAATTAATCTTGAACGAACAGTCTAGTTTATGACATAAGTATTCTGTTGTCACGGAGTCGAGGAGGTGAGGAACTGATTGTCTGAAATAAATAATCATGAAGTAAGAACTGGAGAGTGGTGTACGGGTTTAGGATGACAGAACCAGAAGAGTTATTAGTATGTCTTTCACGTACAGGAAGGGATTACGTAAGGTATCTGTCAACCATGAAAAGACAATTCCTTACTTGAAAAGTCGAAGTGGTTTTTTTATGAACAGGAACATTAGAGTACGGTAGAATTTGAAGTCTAAGATTATAATTAAGAAAAGAGGACCAGGACGGTTAATTTTTCCGTACTACTTTCTGTTTTTTTATGAGGAACTTTTGTCTAATATAAAAAGAGTTATTTGACTGTTTTAATCTTCTCATAAGAATCAAGTAAGATTCTATCCATCTGATATCAATTTCTTCGTAAGGAGAGGTTAACACTTTGTCCACTCTTATATCACGATCATTGTAGTAGGTCTCCTATTGGTCTTAGTTCGGTTTGTATTCGTTTCTCTGTGACTCTAGGATATTACGTAGACTGTGAGGTACTTTGAATGGTCGTCAAAGTCGTCCGAGTGTTTTGACGATATATAATCTATAAAGGTAGACAAAAATTCATAATATCTTAAACATAAGTTTATACAATTTTTTATATTAATATGTCTATTTTGTGGGAATCAGATAGACTTAGGTATGGAGTACAAAAAAGTCTAAGACAAGGACGTAAATCGGGGATGTATCGTTTAGACACTTCTTGAACATTTCTTCAATAATGAGTTTTTCAGTGGGTCGTGTCATAAAGACCTTACCAATATAAATATATAAAAATTATATTTAAATAAATAAAATTAACCTCCAATGAAATATTATAACATAACCAAAACGGTGTGTAGTTGTACTTAGGTGGTCCCCTTATGTACACAAGTAAACATAAATACCAATATAAATATAAATAAATGTTCATTCAAGACTTTGTGAGTTTACAGTTTAAATCGTTGTGACAGTACGATGTTAATTTTATTACAAAATAGGAATAATATAATCAAAGTATAACTAAATGGTAATTGACTGTGATAAGAAACCCTGACAAGTGAAGAAATAAAAAATTTAGTCAAGTTTATAAGGTTATTACGTTCGAGAGGAAGGTCTGGACGACTGGTCATCGATTCAATTTCTGTATGATTACCTGATGTATACAATTACCAAGTGAGAGATATGAAATAGACATGGAATGTTTGTGGTCATAAAACTCAGTCCAAAACTATACGGACGACTTGTGGTTTTGTGTCATATATTATTTGGAAAGGTAAGTAAGAGTATATATACGGTTTATAATGAGTCCATACACATATACGGTCTATGTTACCCGTCAGGTCTTTATTGGTGTCTGTGAAAGTTTGAGTACTTGGAGTTCGGAGTAAACGGTGCCAGTAAAATAAAATAGTTAAAGAAGAAAATGAATTATAACAGATTGCTTACTACAGAGTTGTTTTTACTTTTAGTAGTCTCGATACTGTCTAAGAAGAGGAAGAGAGTCAAGTCAAGCCAGCGAGTCAGTACAGACTGAGAAACACTGGGATACCTGATATCGTACGGTCCGGAAGGACAGGTAGTGGTTAAGGGTCTCGAATGAGTTTGAGTACAGGTATCTCAGCCACTACGGTAGGTTGGTAGAGTAGGAGACAACAGGGGAAGAGGAGAACAGAAAAGGTTGTGGTCCCAGAAAAGGTTACAGTCAGGAAGTGTAGTCTACCGGTTTCATAACCTCGAAGTCGAAGTCGTAGTGAAGAAGGTTACTTATAAGTCTTGATTAAAGGAAATCTTATCTGACCAACCTAGAAGAAGCCAGGTAAGTTTTATGTAACTGAAAATATGATAACTTTAATAATAAGACAAATATAGGGGTTCCTGTGACACAAAGAAATCCGATCTGTATCGAAAAACACAAATTATGGTATTTACTTTTGTTGTCTACGAATTATATTAATGATCTGATTTTCCTTTTAAGAGATAAAAGTTTACTTTACTTTATTAGATAGGTGACTAGTAGAAAACGTCTTTTGTAACGTTGATGAGAAGAAATGAAGGAGAAGTAAGACAAGTGATGTTCAAGAGGTTTAAGTGAAGATTTTTAAGTCTAAATTAATTTTACTAACTTTCTGACGATCTATGGTTAACCGACCGGTAAGGGGAGAAAAAGAAAGATTATTTTGAGTAAATAATATACCTTTTTTGTTATTATTTCTCGAACAGTCAGAGGGTATCAACACTCTCCGGTACACGGATCTTTCCATCACTCTATGTATGTCTTAATAAGACCCTTTTAAGGAATTTTTGAAAAGGTGAAAAATAAAGTAAATTCCGAGTTATCTTGACTACTTAGTTAGTCGTCTGTTAGACCTCATACCTTTCATGATTCCTTTGGGTGAAGGTCTACTAGTTCAACAGTATAATGAAAACCAGAAGTACTCTTTTTATATTTGTATTCAGATGTGTGTGTTAATATATTTTTAAAGACAGTTTAAGTCGACAGATTAGGATTTATACCTAGTTTTAATTTATTGTCAACATTATCATTAGTAATTATTATTTTACCTTATATTATATAATTCTTATTTCTTATTCATACTAATTACTGAAGAAATTAATATACGTCAATTATATGATCTACCCGTGAATACACATACCTTTTCTATTCCGTCTTTCTCTCTATTTTATTTATCGACTTAAAACTAGACGGTACGTATATATCAACGAACTTCTGGGATTACCGGATTAAAATAAATACGTAATTCGTATTTGGTTTTGGTTGTATAAACGTCTTACAAACTAAGTTTTTCTTAGAAATTTATTAGTTTGATTATTCAATAATATCCAAAGTATTCTAATGGAATGAAACATATAGAAATCTCATAATAGTTAGGTTGATTAGACTAGTGTACTTCTAAGTATCTTTTTTATACAAGATTGGAATAATGTATGTTTGTTATGACTGATACCTAATGAGATCTTCTATTCCCTCTACAATGATATATGGATGTTTTTATCTGTCACAACATCGTTTTCAATTTCCCTTTTATTATGGTTCGAGATGACTCTAAATCTCGTTGTTCTGGAAACAGTCGTCCGACATTTTACCATGACGGAGAAACCTTTTTCCGAACTATAATTTTTTTTTTTTTTTTATGTCAAATGTATGTCGTGACTTTAAGGTTAGGGTTCAGAGATGGTTTCTCGTAAATTGAATACAAATCGTTGTTGTTGTTGTTTTTTGAAGACTGTAGTTAAATATATCTCTTTAATAAGTATTTGGGATCTTCGACTTTGAGTTTACAAGAAGTTATAAACTGTTCATATTTTTTTGTTTTGTTTTGTTTTGTTTTGTTTTGGTTTGGACTCCACTTAGGTAATTTTCAATATGGTGATTTGTTATTTTTCTTTGTTTAATGACTAAACTTACGTATCTACTTAGAGTTTAATTAATTTGACTCACTTTATTTAGTCTGTATGTAAATAGACTTTAATACTTTTTTGTTTTAAGACCCTTGTCTTACCCAATCACAAACTCCCCAATTCTCCTTGTGTTTCCACTTATATCCCTTTTGAACCCCGAACTATCTTGCAAGATATACAACTGACTTCTACCGATATACTGAGATATTTTTGTCTTGATTTATAAAATTCATTCTTAAAATGATGTACATTTAATATGGAATTATTTGATTCCTTGTATTCTTTTTATTACGGGTTACTTTGGTGGAATATACTATTAGTCTTCGGACTTTCAGATCTTAATTATCATCGAAAGAAACAACGTAAAATGACCTTAAGAAACAATTGATAGTGGTGGTCACACATCATTAGTAACTTAAGGATTACTTTGACCTACAATTTTTACTTTAAGTGAAAGTATAGTCAAAACTGATTTAAGATGCTTACAGTTTTTCCTTGCTTATAAATGTATCAGGATTCTGTAGACCAGGGAAGTGAAGTACTCTTTATCTACCCCTTTGTCACCTTTCTCAGAGTCTGAAATAAAACCTCCCGAGGTTTTAGTGACGTCTACCACTGACGTTCGGTACTTTAATTTTCTGCGAGTTAGGAACCTTCTTTTCAATACTGGTTGGATCTATCGTATAAGTTTTTGTCTCTGTAATGAAACATTTGTTTCCAGACAGATTAGTTCCGATACCAAAAAGGACACCAGTACATACCTACACTCTCAATCTGACACTTCTCCCGACTCGTGGCTTCTTAACTACGTAAACTTGACACCACAACCTCTTCTGAGAACTCTCAGGGAACCTGACACTCCTCTAGGTTGGTCAGGTAAGACTTCCTCTAGTCGGGACCCACAAGGAACCTTCCTTACTACGACTTCGACTTTGAGGTCATGAAACCGGTGGACTACACTTCTCAACTGAGTAACCTTTTCTGACTACGACCCTCCCTAACCCCCGTCCTCCTCTTCCTCTACTGTCTCTTACTTTAAGGACCTACCGTAGTGACTGAGCTACCTACACTCAAACTCACTTGAGGTCCTTAACCACTACCTGTCCCTTCGGACCGCACGACGCTAAGTACCCCAGCGTTTCTAAGCCTGTGCTGACTCGCTGACTCGACTTTACTTGACTTCCACTATCAACGGATACACCCGGAATCTTTCATCAATCGGATTTTATGGAAAGTCAAATCAAGTCAAGTTAGCGAGTCAGTACCGTCTGAGACGCTGGGGTACTTAGTGTCGTGTGGTCCGGAGGGACAGGTAGTGGTTGAGGGCCTCAAGTGAGTCTAAGTGCAAGTAACTCAGTCACTACGGTAGGTCGGTAGAGTAGGAGACGACAGAGGAAGATGAGGACGGGGGTTAGGGAGGGTCGTAGTTTCAGAAAAGGTTACTCAGAAATCGTTGGTAGTTTTATTAAGGGTCAAGTTCACGTATTTTAATAATTCTCATTTCCTCGACCTTTTCCTTCTAAAAACAAAAAAAAAAACAAAACAAACAAACAAAAGAATTCCAAGGATCTCACCTCACTGTGAGGAGGGTGTCTTTTCCACTCCTAAACAAAAGGGAGTATAGTTGGAATTACTCTTCTGGAAGGTCCTCTAAAGAATCCCTTGTGTTGTACAAAGGAACTTCATCCAGCAATAGACTAGACTCATAAATTTTATTATTTTACTTTGTTTGTTTTTTACTATCTATTAACGTTCAGACCCTCCACACGAAACATCTTGTCCAATATTCCTTTTGTACTCCCTTTTATTGATCAGAAAATTACTTTTGGTCCGTATCAAAATACGAAAATCCCATGGTCTGTCCCTTCTTTACAGTCGGACTTCCTCCAAATTGTCGAGGTCTCAATATGTCGGGTTCACGGAGGGGAAGTTCTCCACTCTGGTCAATCTCTCATTACCCTCCATTTTACAACGGTTGGTTTTCTTACCTGGAAGTGGTAAAGTTCCAGTAAGGTCAATTCTCCACACCAGTTCTCTAGAGGTTCTGTACACACAAAACAACACACGAGTCAGTACAGGTTGACAAAGACTGGGGTACCTGACATCGGGTAGACCGAGGAGACAGGTACCTTAAGAGGTCCGTTCTTATGACCTCACCCAACGGTAAAGGAAGAGGTCCCCTAGAAGGGTTGGGTTCCCAGTTTGGGTGTAGGGTAGGGGACACAGAGGACGGAATCGTCCGTCTAAGAAATGTTAACTCAGTGGACCCTTCGGGGAGAGGTTCTGTAGGTCCCTTCGCGAGACTCTCTGTCAGTCGAAATTCGTTTCTGGTTTATACCTCTGTCTTTCGTTTCTCCTTGATTTCTCGGAAAACTACTTCTACTTTCTCCCCTCACTTCTTAGACCGAATTTTGAGTTGCAAGTTCTTGTACTGTAGGTCAGGGTAGTGAAGTACCGTTTGTCTACCCCTTTGTTACCTTTGTCACTGTATGAAATAAAAGAACCCGAGGTTTTAGTGACACCTGTCACTGACGTCGGTACTTTAATTTTCACGAACGAGGAACCTTCTTTTCATACTGTTTGGATCTGTCGTATAATTTTTCGTCTCTATAATGAAAAGGTTGTTTCTAGGTAGATCAGTTTCGAAACCAAAAAAGTCATCAGTGCATTACCTACACTCTCGACCTGGTATTTCTTCCGACTCGTGACTTTTTGACTACGAAAACTTGATACCAAAACTTCTTCTGAGAACTCTCGGGGAACCTGACGTTCCCTGAGTTTGGTCAGTCATGATTTCCTTTAGTAAGGACTTATAAGTAACCTTCCTGACTACGACTTCGACTTCGAGGATATGAAACCTGTGGACTACGTTTCTCTGTTGATTAACCTTTTCTGGGATTACGACCCTTTCTAACTTCCGTAATCCTCTTCGTCCACTACGACCCCAGGTCGGGGTCACCTAGGTCCCACTAAGCTTCCACCCCTACTTCAACCGCAGGAACCTTTTTATGTATAAATTAAAGAAATAAAACCCCAAACGAATATATGGAAAACAATGTGTATACCTACTTATGTCTCAGTACGCCCCCAGTCGTCCCACTGTCTTCTACTCTACCAACCTACCGTAGTGACTGAGTCACCTGTACTCAAACTCGTTCGACGCCCTCTACCACTTCCTGTCCCGTCGGACAGGTACCCTAGTGTTTCTCAGTCTGTGTTGACTCACCAACTTACTGTTGTTTATACCTCCCTTGTTTCGATCAAGTTTCTTACGGTCACAGAGTGTGTTCTGAATACGGACGTATTCAGGAAGGGAAGAATTTTGACGTCTTCGGGTTGGTGAATAATTTACCCTCTCCTACCTTCTCTCTAAAGTATCTGTATATTCATCTCTTTCTGTGTCAATGTCCGGTGGGGGTTTGTAGGACTACATCTGAGTTTGACTCCCTCTTCAACCCTTTAAAATTCACTTCAAGACTCAAAGACCTTTAAGATACCTTTCTTTATAAAATTTAAGACTTATTCCGTTAAGAACTTAACTTACTTAATAAAAAATCAATAAACTTACTGGTCTCTTTAAGGAGTTAGACGGGTTCTATCTAGTACGTCTCATAACTCCTCATTTAAAGACAGTATTACGTAAACACTCCAGTCACCTCTTAAACAGACTGGAACTCTCGTCCTTAGCTGAGTGTAAAAAACAATTTCCGGTTTGTCATTTGTAAAATCCGAAACTTCCGGTTCCTCCCTTCCTTAACTCTCACAATACATCTACAAATATTGTTAGCGATTTTGTGTTTTAAAAATAATTACTCAAATTTTATAGTACTTTAAAAACAGTTATATATAGATGTTTAACCATCTTACTTTAATACAAAGTCCCATTGTAAAGTAAGTGAGTTTACTCGAATATTTAATCACAAGAGGAAATTGTTTAACTAATCTCTATAATAAGTGAACATCTTAGTGAAAAGTCGAGGACTCGGTATGTTTTTCTCCGTCACCCGATATAGACTGGGACTTGAAGACAAATCCCCGAAAAGTCCACCACAAACACCATCTCTTGTGTGGACATTTACGTCCTCTGTATTCTCTTCGTCCAAACTAGGGACCCAACTCTTCTAGGGGACCTCCTCTCGTACTGTTGGGTGAGGTCACCCAACGGACCTCTTAAGGTACCTGTCTCCTTGGATCGCCCGATGACAGGTTCCCCAGTGTTTCTCAACCTTTACTGACTTCGTTGATTCGTATGTGGGTGTGTGTTCAACAACAAACGAATGATGACGGTATCTCAGGGTTACGAAAGTGGTTTTATCATTAACATGTGTATTTTAATGGATTCAAGAGAGGATCAACTTCTAGACTTCTGTTTTTATTTATTTACGGTGGTCCTTACTCTGTCCCTTCTTTGTACTCCACCAGCACGACATTCTCATCTTGTCTACCCCTGAATCTAAATAAGACGAATCACACATCGTTCGTAGGAGGGTCATTGGAAAGACATAATCGTGGACACCTTCATAGCTGATAATCACCTGGTTTTTAACTAGTTTCTTTTAATTAAAAGGTCTTCCCTTTACTTGTCGATAGTGTATCTATAAGGAGAATATGTTCTTTCGTCGGTTGAGTGAACTGAGGTGTCTAAAGAAGAAGGACCGGGAAATAGGAATTTGTTTAATCCGTTCAATTTAACGACGGTAAATATTCACGTGACTGTAGTCATTTAATGTTTGAAACGTTATCTAAACTAGTTATAGACTTTAATACAATTAAAAAGAGACTTTATATCTACTCTAAAGAAACCATCTTTCGTGTATAAGGTTTATCATAACGTAAATTTACAGACCGTGAAATCGTAAAAGTTAGAAAAAGAGACCTCATTCCAAGGGTTTTAATTTTTGGGGGGTTTACGTCACTATATTAAACTAAATAACGATATAGGTCACTCCGTTATCAATAACGAAACGTTTCTCCTTTCTTAAAACAACAAAAGATCCCATCTTTTATTCGTTTTTTTATATATATATCGTATTTAAATTATGTACGAGTTCCTTTATGGTTGTTGTTAATAATATTTAGTAATACACTCTGTCTTTTGTTCCTTGTCGGTACTTTAGAGGAGATCTACGAAATTTAAACCAACTCTTCGATAAACCAAACGAAACTATGTAAGGATTACATCACACCTTTACCCAAATGATCTATATATTACGTAGTAGACCAATGGACATTTTCCCTTTCGAGGACCCCTTAGTGAAGTTATAATAGACCCTTTTGAGTAAACTACCAGACATGGTCAATTAACTTCTTCAATTCCTCTGTTCAGGACGGATAACCGTCAAGAGACACTAGTCATAAAGGGTCTGAAACAACCGGGAAAATTCATACTCTACGGTTAATAAACTAATCTACAATTGTCCCTACGTTTGACTATGTCCGTCGACTAGTGTCTCACCCTGTGCAGTGGAAGGTCCAAGGGACGGACCAGACCGACTTTCGTCGATTTCCAGTAAACATTTGAAGTACAACTGAAGATTTTCTAGACTCCTGTGATCATTAGAGACTTAAATGTTCTTGGGCTAAGTGGGTACCGGACGATTAATTTTTCTTTTTGTCTTTCTCTTTCTCTGTTTTTTCTTTGTGTTGGAAAAAAAAAAAAAAAAAAAAAAATTCATCATATTCCTTCGAACCACTCTACTACTCGTCAAGATTATAAAGGTGTCATCTCTCGAGTTTATTTTTTGTCTTTACATGATCGTTAGAGAATCTTTGACTTTGGATTGTTTAAAAGAGTTTGTCCTGACGTCAAATTAAACACATTGTTTTCTTCTATAAGGTAATCAATAGTGTAAAAGACACAACGTCTACGACCTGAAGGGACCACCGAATCTATCATTCCTTAGGAGGACGTTACGTCTCCTACACCCAAACTAGGGACCCAGTCCTTCTAAGGGACCTCTTCCCTTACTCATGGGTCAGGTCATAAGAACGGACCTCTTAAGGTACCTGTCTCCTCGGACCATCCGATGTCAGGGAACTCAGAGTTTCATAGTCTGTACCGACTTATTGATTGTGAAAGTGAGTAACAAAAGTTTATAATATAATTTTTTGTTAAACCAGTATCTGTCGATCCTGTCTCTTCCCTGTAAAGTTTAGTTGACCCGACCTTAAAGGAACCGGAGACCCTTCATTTACAGTCACGGTAGGAGGCCAGTGTACAGTTTGTTTTCGTACGTGAGTATAATGGAGGTATAAAATGTTTGACTCTTTCCTTTGTGTTCTTTTTAGTCTACTGTGATTTCAATTAGACGTTTTCAGTTATGAGTCTTAATCTGACTGGGTTTAATGCCAAGAGAGTGAATAGGTAATTTCTAGAACCCTTTTAACAAAATGGAGATAGTCGTAGACGAACAAAGAAACCAATTCTTGTTTCCGTCGACGTAAATGGTGGTTATGTACGAAACAAACGAAAAAGTCGAATACAATTTATGAAATAGTCGTTTTTTTATAATAAAAGTTACAAAGATTTAGAACTTTTAAATAAAATAATTAATATTATCGATTGTACCTTTAAATATTAAGTGTTAAGACATAAAGTTCTGAAAAGAACACGAAGAGTCTTTTAAGACTTTTCTAGGGTCTTTAATTTCTAGGTTCAAATCAAGGGTATAGTTGGTATATGGATAAGACCCCAAATTTTTGATTTTAATAAAGTGACTCGAAACTAAGGGGAATAGATAATATCACTGTTATTCTATATGAAATAATTTGTTCCAAAAGATTCTTAATTTATCAGAACCATTTTATATTTCGTGATATTTCCTGGATTGTCTTCGTCTTCTATAATTCTTCTCCACCGTTCTTATATGTTTCTCGATATGTTTTTTCTAAAAGTACTACGTCTATTGATACTACCACACTAGTGAGTGGATCTCGGTCTGTAGGACCTTACACTTCAGTTCGTCCGGAATCCTTCGTAGTACTACTTGTTTCGATGACCTCCACTATCTTAAGGTCAACTCGATAAAGTTTAGGACTTTCTACTACGACACTTTCACGACGTGAGTTATACTGTCGTTTAAACCTTTTGAGTCGTCACCGGTGTCCTGACCTTTTCCAGTCAAAAGTAAGATTAGGGTTTCTTTCCGTTACGGTTTGTTACGAGTTCGATGACGTGTTAACGTGAGTAGAGTGTACGATACTTTCATTACGAGTTTTAAGAGGTCCGGTCCTAAGTTGTTATGTCCTTGATACTTGAAGGTCTACAAGTTCGACCAAAATCTTTTCCGTCTCCTTGGTCTCTAGTTTAACGGTTGTAGACGATCTAGTAGCTTTTTCGTTCTCCTAAGGTCTTTTTGTAGATAAAGACGAAATAACTGATACGGTTTCGGAAACTGACACACCTAGTGTCATTTGACACCTTTTCAAAAAGTTCTCTACCCTTATGGTCTGGTGGACTGGACGGAGAACTCTTTAAACATACGTCCAGTCCTTCGTTGTCAATCTTGACATGTACCTTGTTGTCTGACCAAGGTTTATCCTTTTCCTCATGTAGTTCCGACATATAACAGTGGGACGAATAAATTGTATACGTCTCATGTAGTACTCTTTGAGACCCGACTTTATTTATTCATGTTCGACATTAGTTCTAACGACCCTCTTTATAGTTATTGGAGTCTATACGTCTACTGTGGTGGGAATACCGTCTTTCACTTCTCCTTGATTTTTCGGAGAACTACTTTCATTTTCTCCTCTCACTTTTTCAACCGAATTTCGAGTTGTAAGTCTTTTGATTCTGGTACCGTAGACCAGGGTAGTGAAGCACCGTTTATCTACCCCTTTGTCACCTTTGTCACAGTCTGAAATAAAAAACCCCGAGGTTTTAGTGACGTCTACTACTGACGTCTACCGTTAACTTTAACTTTCTGTGAATGAGGAACCTTCCTTTCAATACTGGTTGGATCTATCGTATAATTTTTCGTCTCTATAATGAAACAGTTGTTTCTAGGTAGATCATTTCCGATACCAAAAAGGTCATCAGTACATACCTACACTCTCAACCTGACACTTCTTTCGACTCGTGACTTCTTAACTACGAAAACTTGACACCACAACCTCTTCTGAGAACTCTCAGGGGACCTGACGTTCCTCTAGGTTGGTCAGGTAGGATTTCCTCTAGTCAGGACCCACAAGTGACCTTCCTGACTACGACTTTGACTTTGAGGTTATGAAACCGGTCGACTACCCTTCTCGACTGAGTAACCTTTTCAGGGACTACGACCTTTTCTAACACCCGTCCTCCTCTTCCCCTACTGTCTCCTACTCTACAAACCTACCGTAGTGACTGAGTTAACTGTACTCAAAACCATCTGAGGTCCTCAGTCACTACCTGTCCCTCCGGACCACACGACATCAAGTACCCCAGTGTTTCTTAGTCTGTACTGACTCGTTGACTTCACTTGACTATATTGAAGTCTCAAATACTCAAGAAGTCTCGGATCTCTTTTTAAATAAGTAAAAAGAGGTATGATTTTATAACGACAATATATCAACATGTTTCTAACATAAAACATCCCAAAAAATTCCCGGTGTTAATGAAGGATAAATTAAAATCACAGATAATGGTAAAAGATTATAAGGTTCAATGTATCAGGAACCAACGAATCAACCGGTTAATGTAAGGGATTATGTTTACCTGTAAAAGATCTACTTCAGAGTCAGGGTTTGACCAAACAAAACGAACAAATAAACGAACACACGATAAACAAAATGAGTTTAGACTGGTTAAAATACAAGGAAATTAAGTCCCAGGATAATTGAAGGACTAATTGGACTCTTTTGTATACTTATGGTCGACCAACTGGGAGAATCGATAGACTCATAACCTCGTGTCCTTCGTTTTTTATATTTTCGTTTCTCACAACTATGATAAGACCTTCCGTAGTGGTCTGTCGACCCCGGTTGTATCCATAGTATTTCATATTCGTATTGTAATTTTTCGTCAACCCTGTAGTAATTATACCGTTGTAACTAACAAGGGTAAAGTTAGAAAGAGTCAGGGGTAGTGTTATTGTTGACCATTGATAAATATCTGTTTTGTGGTAACACTTTTAGGGTCTTTGACCCCACTGTGACTTCGTTTGACACCTGGTGTTTCGGGTTCTTCCTGGAGTGAACTTCTGATTCTCCTCGCCGACTGTCGTAGAGGGAAGGGGTCCGGTCTTGTCGTAGTGTGACTCTCCAGGGGGAACCAAAAAGGTTAACCTATTTGTTCGGGTTGTACCTGTAGGTCGAGGGGATAATAACGTCCCACGAAGGGTCCTCCGGGTAGGGACATAGAGTGGAGTACCCCTAGTGACCCCTCTAGACGTCCCGAATTATTGACTTCTAGTCTACCTCGGACCCCCATCTCGTCCCGTACCCCGAATATCGTTAATAGAGAACCTAGAACCGTCTGAAGTAAAGTGTAGTGTTAACACGCTTCACCTTTAGAGTCGGTTACGGAGACAGGTAGACGTCTCGACACAAGTACCGGGACGACCAACCCACGAGTCATCCGTTAAACGAACCAAATACAGAGGTCAGTCGTACGACACGGTCGGTACCCCGAGTAAAATTCCGGGGTAGGTTCGGTCTTTTAATTTAAACTTCCAGATAAATAACGATTTCTATCAACGGTCAGGTCAAACGGTCTAGTCCTTCGATCGGTCTCTTTAGTCCATCGATGTATGGAGAGAAAGTCGGTACGAACGTCTCTGTGGTTTCCTCTCTAGTGTCTATCGTCGGGACTGGTAGAGTCCCGACTCGACATCGTGACAGACCGGTCCCTCAGTCGACCATCAAGAGGGACAGAACCCATTAGACAGTGACTCGGTATGACCGGTATTCGTACAAGATGTCGGGAGGGACCCGATCAACCCCAACCCTCCACCACCACTCACCCCCTAACACTTTCGAGTGTATTTCCGACTAATATCGAAAGTCTGAGTGGGTAGGTCTTTCGGACTTGTCGTTTAGGTCCCTCGGTACCTTGAGTAGGATGTTGATACGTACTCGTTCCTAGGTTCGGCCCTCAAGACGGATTGACACTTCACATTGTAGACGGGGGTGTATTGTGTCCTCGGAATCGTTACTAGAACCCGTCGAAGTCTTAGATTGGTTGTCCCGGTGAGTCGTGTAATATGTCCGGATGGGGTGTCAAGTCAAGTCAAGTCAAGTCAGTGAGTCAGCACAGACTGAGAAACAATGGGGTACTTAGCGTCGTACGGTACGGAGGGACAGGTAGTGGTTGAGGGCCTCAAGTGAGTCTGAGTACAGGTAGCTCAGTCACTACGGTAGGTCCGTAGAGTAGGAGACAGCAGGGGAAGAGGAGGACGGAGGTTAGGGAGGGTCGTAATCTCAGAAAAGGTCACTCAGTTGAGAAGCGTACTCCATCGGTTTCATGACCTCAAAGTCGAAGTCGTAGTAAGGAAGGTTTCTTTAGGGTCCTAACTAGAGGAAGTCTTACCTGACCAACCTAGAGGAACATCAGGTTCCCTGAGAGTTCTCAGAAGAGGTTTTGGTGTCAAGTCTACGTAGTTAAGAATCCGCGAGTCGGAAGAAGTGTCAGGTTGAGAGTGTAGGTATGTACTGGTGTCCTTTTTGGTATCGGAACTGATCTACCTGGAATCGACCCTTTCATTACAGAGACGAAAACTTATACGATAGATCCAACCAGTATTGAAAAGAAGGTTCCTCATTCACAGAAAATTAAAGTACCGACGTCAGTGGTAGACGTCACTAAAACCTCGGGGGGTTTTATTTCAGACTATTACAAAGGTGACAAAGGGGTAGATAAAGGGTACTTCACTACCCTGGTCTGCAGTACTAGAAGCAAAAGACTTACACCTCGAAATTCGATTGAAAAAGTGAGAGGAGAAAGTGAAAGTAGTTCTTCGAAACATCACGAATTAGATACTAGAATGGACTACCGATTCTCATCAGACTCCGGAAAAGGACAGTCACTGGATCAAGTCAGTATCATGTTTTAGATATCGGGGTGGGTCACTCCGTCGAATTTGTCATTAGGACCAGTTGATTCCTCAGTCAGATGTCGGGGTCAGTTGACACCCCATGTCGACACTCCTGGAGGGTTGGTTTCCTACGTTGGTCTTTAGAACAGGTCATCATCTTGACCCCCTATGGACCACCATTCCGGGTGCCACGTATGAATGGGTCTAAATCCTTTGTAATACGTGACTTTAAACCTGACCACGAAATCGTAGACTGCCTATCGATTTGATCTTCGTTTAGTAAGTCAGGTCATATTTCCGGACTCTGTTAAATTAGTAATCATAAAAAAACAAAACTAAATAAAAATAGGAATGCTACAAAAAAAAATAAAGACACTTCAGAAACTCGTAGATCCCGTAAATTACTCTATAGAGGGTGAGTCCTTCGGAGATAGAAGGTGGTAGGGTCTTTATAGATAAGTCGAAGAAATGACCGACTCGGTGCTTCCTTCGGATTCTTATAACCTCACTCATAGGATAGGGAAGAGATCCCCTAGAAGGACTGGGTCATTAGTTTGGACCCAGAGGACGTGATGACTTCCACCTAAGAAATGGTTGACTCGATAGTCCCTTCGGGTGAGATACGGTTTCAGTCATATTTATACAATCTCAAAGAGTAAAAAAGAGTGAGTAATCAATTTTGTAAAGATGATAAATAAAGTAGACAAGTATATTAGTGGACAAAACGGTTTTCAAAAGTGAAAACAGAGTCCAAATTTTCTAAACAATTGTTTTATTTGACGAACAATATTTGTTTATTATGTTTATGTTTATTTAAGTATTTGTTATATTTGTTTAATATATCGTGTATTCATAGTTATTTATATTTGTGTATTATATTTGTTTATTTAAACATTATATTTGTTTATTTATTATGTTTAGATCGAATGAAGGTTATATGATTATTATTCTCTTTTCTCTTTATCTTTCTCGTCTCCGATGTAGTGGTTTAACCCAAAACTGGTTGTAGGTATGAATTAGTCTCAACCCTTCAGGGAACAGTGTCGTGTGGACCTCAAGGTCAGCCCTTTTACCGGTTCCACCCCCGGGTCCGTCTTACAGGTGAAGTACCCACTCTGAAGTTTCTAACGGCAAACCCAAGGGTAAATATTAGGGTCCTACGTTTGACTATATTAGTAGTTAGTCCCTCGTTTAATGTTAAGACCAAAGAACAATTACAATAAACAAAACAGTACATTTTGAACTTACAACAATTCGAGACCCGAACCAACCGGTCCCGGGGAGGTCACCGAATTACTTAAGACTCTAGCCGAGGGATAAATAGATAACACAAAGAGGAAGGATGTGAGTGTCGTCCGCACCGACTGTGGGTGCCGTCATCAGACCCGTCACAGGTCCATCCAGTTTTCGTTTCAGTCTCCAGACGAGACGAAACAGAGACTTCGCACTTATTCTGATAAATAACTAACTAAATAAAAACTCTACACGTCGTCTTTGATTGTGTTGTAACCATTTCGTTTATATAAGGTTATTTTCAATTAATTTTTATATTCATTACGGATTTATTCTGATAAAGAAATTAAAGGGATGAAACCGGTGGAGTACGCTTCTCAACTGAGTAACCTTTTCTGAGACTACGACCCTCCCTAACTCCCATCCTCTTCTTCCCCTGCTGTCTCCTACTCTACCGACCTACCGTAGTGCCTCAGCTACCTACACTCAGACTCACTTGAGGCCCTCTACCACTACCTGTCCCTCCGGACCGTACGACGTTAAGTACCCCGGCGTTTCTCGGCCTGTGCTGACTCACTGACTTGACTTGACTTGTAGTGGGTCATGTAACATTTCCTTTGGACTCCATTAAACGGGAACAATAAATGACACTCTTAGAGACTCATTCAAATACCTCTAATTCTGGATACTTTCACACGTCTTACAAGATTTGAAGACAGTAATTACCAAAGAGTGATAGTATCATAAGTTATAAGTCGGAGGTGTTGAAACGTTTTTAATGATAACTATACAAAGATGGTCGAAATTAAGTCCATTTTACTAGAGTCAACACTGATAGACATAAACGGACAGAGAGGTCTATACCTCTACTACCGAGTGGGATGTTGAAGACAGAGACTACCAAGGTTCTTTTCAGTAACTAAAAGTCAAACGGGTCGTAAAAAGAACAACATTCCTGTCCTCACTACTGAAAAGCAAAAACCACCCAAAAAAAAACTGTCTCAACTTTGGTTTGTAATGGTTTCAAGTTAAAGTATCTATTGTAAAAAAATTAAAATTATTTAACGTATCTTATTTACATAGTAGTAATACTTTTGCCTATATATATATATAATCCCCTTCGTACGACTGACTTTAGCGGGTAGGACCGGTCCGTGGTATCATTGGTAAACATACTCAAAAAAATACTGTCCCCCAAGACCATTCCTTACGTCTTGATAATTCGGTGGTACTTGGGATGGTGGTTGGTCATCTCAAGTCCTTTCCAGTTTTCCTCCGTGGTGTACAAACTGGTGGAGGGTCTTAGGAGGAGAGACCGTAGGTAGAACCTACTTGTTCCGAACGTGGTAGTCCTTCCTGAGACTCAGTCTTATTAACCAATTCCTGTTGGGTCTTTGATTAGGGTAATGGTGTTTTGGGCTCTTCTCTGACTTTCGGTACACTGTCTCGACAAGAGGACCCAAGGGAATGGGATGACGAGAGGTGGACCCACTGGAAAGGGTTATTTTAGAGAACGAAACAGTCGTGTACACGGAGGAACCTGTTAAGTAAAGACTCACAATCTATTCTCTGGTCAAAGTCCGGGACCTACCCCAGGGGAAGGACGTTGTTCACCGCTGAGACCGTCCCTGAGAAGAAACGGCACTAACTATAGTACTGGTGAACCCTATGAGTCCCCTGTCGAACTGAAGGTTACCTGGTCTGGGTCACCGCTGTTGACCCTGGGAAACCAGGGACCAGAGGAGGACCACACCTGTTGACCGGTCTCACGAGGCTGGTCATTCCTTGTTCTCTGAAATAACTGGAGAGAGAGGAAGGGAGAGAGAAAGGAAGGGAATTGGAAAAGACAGACAGGGAAAAAAGGATAAAGGAGTCAGGATCTGCGTCCTTAGACCAGTTTCCCAGAGTCGGACTCGACTCCTAACCTCTGACTAGTGACGGAAAACCTTTTCTTGAGCTTAAGACCAAGACAGGATCAAAGACCATCCCGGCTCAAGGTCAGGAGGGAAGAGACCTCCAGGTCCCATTTCAGGACATTACGGACCGATATACGTCCACCGTCCTCTACAGACATTCCGGTGGGGAAAACGGGGGTGAGGGCGGAGGAGAGGGAAGAAATTTGGACCGAAGGAAAGGAGAGAAACTTTAGAAACTTCTAGACCCTATAAAAGTAAAGGAGACAATCATGAACCTAGACTTTAAGACACAGAAATATCCTCCAAAAGACTCTCTGACATAAGAACATAAATTCCCTCACAAACTCCTCCTGATGGTCCAGATACACACATAAAATTAAGAGACAAGACACAACACTAAAAAACTACCGGTAAAACGAAACAGACCGGTGGTAAACCAAATCTGGACGACGGTAAAAAAATCTTGAACTAAAAGAAAGGGACACGGAACTCTGGTCCCGAGACCGAGACAAGAGTCCTTGTGAAGAGATCTGGTAAAGATTGAGGACTCTGACTCCTTTTTACCCCTTTTCGGAAATTTTTAAAATGAATAAGGTTGAAAAAAATATTTGATCATTTAAAATATAATATCATAGATTAAGTACACATTCGAATCTTCTACTTCGATCTAGAATGTAACACAGACAGATTTATACAGAATCATGTAGAAACAGAGTCCCATTATAAAAGCTCGAATTAAACATTTACTCGAGATAAATTAACCAAATTTCATTTCATTTCATTCAGGAATGTTTAGTTTATTAAGATTTAATTTTTTATATAAGGTCCAAGTACACTTTATAAGTCATAATTTATGGACTATAATTACAAACAAATAACTGGATAGATTAAATCTGTACAGAATCTCATTAGTTGTAATTCATCTTACAAAAGTAACGTGGATACAAATTATATTCAATTTATAATAGTATAGACAATATTCAAACAGTTGTTCCTTTAATAGAACACACATCTTTGAAGATTTTTATACATTTACTCTATACTCGAAAATCTATTTGAGATAATTCTTATTAATAAGAAATCCTTATAGACAGATTTTATCGGAGAGGTCTAACCACATTGAACTTAACGATTCCCAACACGAGTTACTTCATAACCTTCAGATGACTTATCAATCCATTAAAGGTTTATTTTTTTCTAAAACTTTGTAAATGATGATTTGTGATTAAAGGAAAATGTCTCTTTGATTTCTCTAAACCCTGATATTTACTTATTATAAACCACGGTAGGATTGTACAAGATTCATTCGTTCCCAAAATCTTTAATAGTGACCATAAATACGAGTGGTTAGATATTTTACGATTATATTTTCAATCAATAAACAACGAATTCCTTTCATCCTTCACACAAAAACCAATTTTTTTTTTTTTTTGTCCTTTTTTATGACTTTTCTCAATACGTTCTAGTTCTGAAAAATATTAACCTAATGTAATGTAATAGATTAATCAATCTATTCACCTAAAACAATCCTTACTGTGTCGGTATCCTTTTGACCAAGTCAAGTCAAGTCAACGAGTCAGTACAGGCTGAGAAACGCTGGGGTACTTTACGTCGTGAGGTCCGGAGGGACAGGTAGTGGTTGAGGGCCTCAAGTGAGTCTGAGTACAGGTAGCTCGGTTACTACGGTAAGTCAGTAGAGTAGGAGACAGTAGGGGAAGAGAAGGACGGGGGGTAGGGAGGGAGTTTCAGAAAAGGTTACTCAGTTGAGAAGTGTACTCCACCGGTTTCATGACCTCAAAGTCGAAGTCGTAGTAAGGAAGGTTACTTGTGGGTCCTGATTAGAGGAAGTCTTACCTGACCAACCTAGAGGAACATCAGGTTCCCTGAGAGTTCTCAGAAGAGATTGTGGTGTCAAGTTTACGTAGTTAAGAAGTCGTGAGTCGGAAGAAGTGTCAGGTTAAGTGTGTAGGTATGTACTGGTGACCCTTTTGGTATCGGAACTGATCTGGCTGGAATCAGCCGTTTCATTACAGAGACGAAAACTTATACGATAGATCCAACCAGTATTGAAAAGAAGGTTCCTCATTCGCAGAAAATTAAAGTACCGACGTTAGTGGTAGACGTCACTATAACCTCGGGGGGTTTTATTACAGACTGTGACAAAGGTGCCAAAGGGGTAGATAAAGGGTACTTCACTGCCCTGGTCTACAGTACTAGAAGTAAAAGACTTACAACTCGAAATTCGGTTGAAAAAGTGAGAGGAGAAAATGAAAGTAGTTCTCCGAAAAATAAAGAAGTGAAAGAAGGTATTCGCACCACAGTAGACGTATAGACTCCAATAACTATAAAGAGGGTCGTTAGAACTAAGGTCGAACACAAAGAAGGTCAGGTCGCAAAGAGTACTCCATGAGACGTATATTCAATTTATTCGTCCCCCTGTTATATATCGGAACTGTATGAGGAAAAGGATAAACCTTGGTCAGACAACCAGGTACAGGTCAAGATTGACAACGAAGGACTAGACGTATGTCTAAAGAGTTCTCCGTCCAGTCCACCAGACCATAAGAGTAGAGAGAGTCTTAGAAGGGTCAAGTAACACTAGGTGCGTCAGTTTCCGAAACCGTATCAGTTATTTCGTCTTTATCTACAAAAAGACTTTTAGAGAACGAAAAAGGTACTAGGTCACCTACAACCGTTAAACTATAGACCAAGGAGACGGAAAAGATTTGGTCGCACTTGTAGTCCTTCAAGTGCCAAATGTATAACGACTTCGGACCGAACCTCTTAAAAAGCGTAATGAAACGATCGAATACTCTACTCACGTTAACACTCCATCAAACTCGTAAGAAACCGTAACGGAAAGAAACCGTAACCTTACTTTTGACTGGAAAAGGTCAGGACACCGGTGACGACTCAAAAGGTTTAAACGACCGTATAACTCACGTCGTGAAAGTGTCGTAGTAGAAGGTCATA
This sequence comes from Capra ibex, assembly GCA_006410555.1. Lineage (NCBI taxonomy): Eukaryota > Metazoa > Chordata > Mammalia > Artiodactyla > Bovidae > Capra > Capra ibex. The sequence continues at coordinate 40,590,226 of SJYO01040405.1, read as the reverse complement.
AACTTTATTCTTTTGACCAATCTCGGTTGATTTAGGTTCTACCGTCTAAACTGAAAGTGATTTGGAACTCGGTATATATATGTGGGTAACATTGTATACTTGTTCGATTTACTGTGTGGGTAGTTGTAACTGATTTAGACTGGTTGACAAGATTTGTGAAAATTAACTAGAAAAACTGTTTTGAACGATTTAGTTTAAGAAAACTTCAAGGAAACTGGAGATCGATTTAAACCCCACGAAGTCTCCCAGGGACTTTATAGGGTTTCCCTCTATAATTTGACACAAATAACTCAATCAATTTAATGTACTTTTTATAATAGTTTACTCATTATTTAGGACAGTACAATATTACATACCATTTATAATGATTATATCTATAGGATCTTTAATATACCTCAAGAATTGTAAAACTATACAGGACCATAAGATTACCTTTTGGACTATTGAAGTGTTTTCAATTGTTTCCTGACTTATTCGATCGCTTATACGAATATTGAAAGTACCGAAGATAGACTTTTTAATACCCAACTTAGAATACAAAAGGGTCCTTATCCCTTTTCGAAGGAGAGTTTGATTAATACTGTTATTAAACTATTTTAATATTCAATATTTGTTTTGTTAATATAAAAGATACACTGAGGAGGTCTTTAACCTTCGAGAATCCAAAGGTCATTCAAATAGTTTACTTAATCCTTCCAATAGAGTGATTTTCCATGTTTTTAAAGTTCCTTAAAAACTCTGGAATTTTTCCCTTTTACAGTGGATCTAACAATCCACTTTAGACACTATTCGGAAATCACACTCAAGGGTCGGGACAAGATAAAATTTTCAAGACAGACTCAGAGATATTTACAAAGTCGTTTTATTTTTCAGATACTAGTTAAGACCAATATATTTAGTAGTCCGGTTTTAATCACTATCGTCTGGATAAAACGTTTGTTTAATCGGAATTAAACCAATATAAACTATTTTTACTCCCATTAAAATCCCTCTTCTTTTACAAAGTTATTTACAATTTAGGGTCAAACAATTACCTCCAGACGTAGATCATTCTGAGTAAAGAACCTATCAGGAAACGACAATACACTATAATTACGTTTTAAATTAACTTAAGAATTTCTTGTGAGATTTAAACAAAGACTTCGAATAGAATCATTAGATAGAAAACTACTTCTAGTCTACGGAGTACTGGATGTTGTTCCTGATCTTTTTCTGTATTAAATTCCCTAACACAGATTGGACCTACCTTCCTAATAAAATTTGTTAGTCCATGAGAAATGATCGTACGTGTGACTTTGATTTCCTTTTAACTGAGAAACTATTTAAGGGTGAAGGTTTACGGGGATGGTACCTGACCAGATCTCTCTTCTGTCGACCGGACTAAAGTAGAATTTTACTACGAGTCTCCTCTTTGAGGTGATGTTGTCCTACCCTTCTACTGTTGTAGTCTCCATCTGTCAAACGGGTTCTACGACCTGGACTAAGTATACTAATAAATATTATAAAAGAACTGAAGAATCTGGAAACGTATATTTAGTTTACAAAAAGATAGTATCCGGACTAGGATACGATCAAAATCTTTAGTTAGGTTGAAAAACACACACCGGTTAATGAACACAGATCAAGACCCAAACATATAAAGAGATGATGTTCCGAGATTGACCAGCCGAGACTCTTTTAAATGAAATTTTTTTATAATGTCAGTATAAGTCCAGTGATAACTATAATGATCTACCCTAACGGAGTGACTCGGTTAATTATTACGGACGAGACTAAGACCGGTATTTAAACTCAAAAGAAGATAATGAGTTCGAGTCAGTCTCTTTGTTCGTTTCAAAGTTGTTTCCTCCTTTTGAAAGGGTGTTAATACCCTACCTAAATATATCTATTATCGTCCGATACCATTAAATCCAAATTTCAGAGGAGATACAACCTTTGTTACTTTAGTATGATTCCGATTAGTCAGATCATTGTGATGTTTCGACCCAATACACGGAATATCTGTCACGTTTATATATTAAAGGGACCTTCTATTTCTAAGTATGTCACATTAGATTCAGTCTACTGGACCCTATATGACCCGATGTAGATTACCTTCGAGAATTCAGAATGACACTGAAATGATTTTGACGACCGATACAAACAATAAACATAAAGTGAACAAAATGTTTTAACGACAAAGAATGTGACGGTTTACACACTGACTCCGGAGACTATTTTATTATATATCAAGGTATACTCTAGTTACTACTATTGTCACATTGAGATCTATACCCTTCTTCATTGTTCTCCCTTACAAAAGGACCTGATTCTGCGATCATTCTGTCCACAAGGTCTCTTAAAACCTATGATAAACTACCAGATCAGGTCATTGTCGTGTAACCCTCCGGACGGTTGTTTTAGAAACGGTTTGGGCTCTTACCTGTAAGAGTCGTGGTACCCTATTTTACCAGTACTTTACGGGGGGAGTTTTAGTTCAAATACTCGTTTTTCCCCGAGACGATTGACTTTTGATTGTGAAAGGTAGATGTAGATGTTTCTAATTTAGTACCGGTGACGTTGACGACTGGAAGTTGAGGGGACTTTCCTCAAGTCCCACTTTTAATCTTTACTCCGTGAGACACGAGACCCCTTTTTTGACCGTCTTGTCCGGAAGTCTATCAATATAGAAAAGTCCTCTAAAATACTCAGGGTTAAGAACGTAGAAAAGTATGGATCTCTTCGTGACTACAATAAGTACCACTGTAGACGAGACCGATAATTTCTTTTAAAATGTCAATTTTCAGTTTTATCTCATGGACACCAAGTTTGTAGGACCCTTTATTGCTCCATTATGATACCAACATTAAAGTCTGATCTGGAACATAACGATTTGTGAACTCAAAAGACTCAGAACAATCCGAATCTACGGTGGTAAGAATTTTGTTACAGACGACCTTCGATCATTAAAGTTTGGGTGAAAAATATTTTGATCCGATGAACCGATGTTCATAGGGGTTTCACGGTCCAGGTCTGACCCAAAGTCCAGATAAGAGTTTTCTTTACTCTAAATAAAACAGATAATTTTAAGGTCAATAGGCAGGAGGTCGATGAAGATTGACCCAGACAATGTGTCTTTAGTGTCTGGTTTCCTAACTCTAAAATTAGTATGTTCCGAGTCTAGATCCTGAACCTTGAGTCCTTATGAAGGTTAAGTCACAGATAAGAGGTTCGACTCCGTCAGGATACGGGGTAAAACTGTCCTTCCATAGTGTCAGTATCAACGGGTCAAGGGATTTAATTTTGACTCGTCCTGAGACACCCCGACATCTCATGTCTAGACAAGACACAAGAGATAAAGAACAGACCCCCTATATCCGAAGTAAGTCGGAGGAATTGGAAGGGACTCAAGGTTTCCCATCTAAGTTTGTTAATGATTAGTCCCTTCCCTCCCCTATGTCTTTGTCTCCTCTTTGTTAGTTTCCCACCATGTCGGAAGTCTGTCCCAGGACCAAGGAGAGTCTTTTCTTTATACGTATTGTTACAGAAATTCCAGAAGATGTCTTGACCCCGGGGGTGGGTCCACCTCCTACCATTGACGTCTGACTTGTGTTTCTAAGGACCTCATGTCGAGACAACGGAGTGGTGGTTGGTTAGTTTTGTTTTGTTTTGTTTTGTTTTGTTTTTGTTTCCAGTGTTTGGGACCTCGGGAGTAGGGTTTACAACGGAAGACAAAGACCCCTGGTCACTTCTGGTAGGATAATCCAGAGGACAAACCGGGAACAGATAAAGTAGAGACACTCCTCGGTTGTCAAAGTTTGATTTAACGATAATAATGTTCCCACTTACGACCAAAGTTCGTTTTTTCTATGGAACTGAATCTAGTCCATCTCTCTCTGTAGACGAGACGATCCGTTCGGATGCTGGTACGTGTCGTCCTTCTTCAATGTCTTCTTCTGGAGGCGGGGTTAAGGGTTCTTATAGAACTCATGCTACAGAGAGTACCCCTTCAACAATCCCCTTTGTGTGACTTACTTTGGCGGGTGGGACCGGTCCGTGGTATCATTGGTAATCGTACTCAACAAAATACTGTCCTCCAGGACCATTCCTTGTGTTTTGATTATTCGGTGGTGTTTGGGGTGGTGGTTGGACCTCTCAAGTTCTTTCCAGTCTTCCTCTGTAGTGTACAGTCTGGTGGAGGGTCTTAGGAGGAGTGTCCGTAGGTAGAACCGACTTGTTCCGCACGTGGTGGTCTTCCTGAGTCTGATTAACCGATTCCTGTTAGACCTTTGATTAGGGTAGTGGTATTTTCTGACCCGTTTCGACAAGAGGATCCAAGGGAATGGGGTGATGAGAGTCGGGTCCATGAGAAAGGGTTAGTTTAGAGAACGAAACAGTCGTGTACACAAAGGAGTCTGTTAAGTAAAGGTTGACAATCACAATCTGTTCTCGGGTCAAAACCCGGGACCTTCCCCAGGGGGAAGGACGTTGTATATATATATATATATATATAATAATATATATATATATACAATAAAATATATATATATTATATACATATTATTTTTTTTATTTTAGACAGTAGTGTAGTAAATTTCTTTTGGTCACAACAGATTTCACCTAATCTGACAATCTCTAGTGAACGGACGATTTCTACGAAAAATTATCGAAAGAATAAACAGAATTAACAAACTTCCTTATTTCTCTATGTCCCACCTTACTTAACTTTTTCATCGTGACTTTATAAAAGTGATGGTACATTTTATCTATCGATCACCCATCGACGATATATTGTGTCCCTCGGGTCGGACCATAAGACTTTATTAGATCTTCCCACCTTACTTCCCACCCTACTTCCCACCCCCCTCCAAGGTCTCCCTCCCCTATATATATATATATATATATATATATATATTTTAATACTGACTAAGTATAATAAAATACTGTCTATGGTCGTGTTTTAACATTTCTTTAATAGAAAATTAAAATTTTGTATAAATTTTTCTTTATGTAAACATTTCAATATTGACGGTATACATCACTACGGAGACTATCTAGACCCATTTCATTTAACTTTTCGAAGACCTTATCTGAATAGTAAGATACATAAATACTAAGTACTTTCACTTTTACTCTCACCGAGTCATTACAGACTGAGAAACACTAGGGTACTTGATATGTCAGGTACCTTAAGAGATTCGGTCTTGTGACCTGACCCATCGACAAGGGAAGAGGTCGTCTAGAAGGGTTGGGTCCATAATTTGAGTCCAGTGGGTGTAACGTCCACCTAAGAAATAGTCGACTCGTTGTCCCTTCGGTACTTAGTACCCTTCTACAGTTTTGTATTGACTTTTTTTTTTCTATTAATTACTTTTGAACCCATGATTTTGGAATCTTATTTCCAGTTCTGTCCACACCGTCTCTAAATCCCTATATAAAGTGTTGGAGTCTCTTGTTGTCCTTTTTATTCCTCTTTTTTCTTTTTCTTAATTCCTGTTAATTTTTAAAAGGAAAGACGTTTTCTATAACAGTATTCTGTTTAGTATCTGACCCTATTTTATGTCTATTTTGTATACAGACTTTTTTATCTGTTTCTTACGAACAGAGTTAAATTTTTTTTTATTTTTTTTACATATTTTCACACTTGTCTGTGGAGTGGTTTCTTGTATATGTCTACCGTTTATTTGAATAATAATTTTCTACGAGTTATAGTAGACAGTGACCTCTTCACTGTTAATTTTATTGTCATTCGATGGTGAACCGACAGCAAGTCAACACTTGGGACTGAACGTCGTGTGGTCCGAGGAGACAGGAGGTGATAGAGGGTCTTAAATGAGTTTAAGACACATCTAGTGTTATTTGACACCTTTTAAGACTTTCTCTACCCTTATGGTCTGGTGGACTGGACGGAGAACTCTTTGGATATACGTCCAGTCCTTCGTTGTCAATGTTGACCTGTACTTTGTTTTCTGACCAAGGTTTATCCTTTTCCTCATACAATTCAGACATATAACAGTGGGACGAATAAATTGAATATACGTCTCATGTAGTACTCTTTGCGACTCGACCTTCTTTGTGTTCGAGTTTAATTCTAACGTCCCTCTTTATAGTTATTGGAGTCTATACGTCTACTGTGGTGGGATTCGCGTCTTTCACTTCTCCTTGATTTTTCGGAGAACTACTTTCACTTTCTCCTATCACTTTTTCAACCGAATTTCGAATTATAAGTCTTTTGCTTCTAGTACCGTAGGCCAGGGTAGTGAAATACCCTTTATCTACCGCTTTGTCACCTTTGTCACAGTCTGAAATAAAACCCCCCGAGGTTTTAGTGACGTCTACTACTGACGTTGGTACTTTAATTTTCTGTGAATGAGGAACCTTCTTTTCAATACTGGTTGGATTTATCGTATAAGTTTCCGTCTCTATAATGAAACGGTTGTTTCCAGGTAGATCAGTTCCGATACAAAAGGGTCACCAGTACATACCTACACTCTCAACCTGACACTTCTTTCGACTCGTGGCTTCTTAACTGCGAAAACTTGACACCACAACCTCTTCTGAGAACTCTCAAGGAACCTGACGTTCCTCAAGGTTGGTCAGGTAAAACTTCCTCTAGTCGAGACCCTAAAGAAACCTCCCTTACTACGACTTCGACTTTGAGGTCATGAAACCGGTGGAGTACGCTTCTCAACTGAGTAACCTTTTCTGAGACTACGACCCTCCCTAACCTCCGTCCTCCTCTTCCCCTGCTGGCTCCTACTCTACCGACCTACCGTAGTGCCTGAGTTACCTGCACTCAGACTCACTTTAGGCCCTCAACCACTACCTGTCCCTTCGGACCGCACGACGTAAAGTACCCCAGTGTTTCTCAGCCTGTGCTGACTCTCTGACTTGACTGACTGACTACAGGCGACTCAACCACTACAACAGATTGGTGGAGTATAAGATGACGGTAGAAAAGGAAAATGGAAGTTAGGAGGGTCAAAGTCCCTATGGTGTTGTGTAAGTAATATTATAAGTTTAGGGGTTTGACTATTATACTTGACGAACGTTCCTACACTATAGAGTGACTTGAGAATGAAAACAACAATTATCTTAACGCTTTACTATGTAGGTAACGTTCGTTTACGAATCTTGCAAGAAATATTTTTAGTTCGGAACAGAATGGTATACTAGATCGTTAGTATAACGATCCATAAATAGGTTGACTGTATTTTTGAATACAGGTATTTTTACGTACACTTATAAATTTCGTCAAAATAAATATTCAAGATTTATGACCTACATTAACTGTTTCTACATGAAGTCATCCTCTTACCTACTTGTTTCACACCATGTAGGTAAATTATCTAAACTAATAATTTTGTAATTATTCGATCCTTCGTTTCTTTTTTCTTCCTACTGAGAATTACGTGTAACTATTTATTTTGTTCGGTCAGAATTTTTCGATGTATGAGAAACTAAGGTTGACATACTAAGACCGTTTCCGTTTTGATATCTTCCATTGTCTCGTCACTAACAGTCTCCGAGTCGTTTCCGTCTATTTACCACTTTATGTCCTTTGTAACACACCACTACTTTGTAGTTATATACTATTTTATTACGACTTATATACTGTAATTCGTAAAAGGTTCTGGATGTTTTGACAGTCCAGTTCAAGTCAGTGAGTCAGTACAGGTTGAGAAACACTGGGGTACCTGACGACGTACGGTCCAAAGGGACAGCAGTGGTTGAGGGTCTCGAACGAATTTGAGTACAGGTAGCTCAGTCCCTACGGTAGGTTGGTCAACTAGGAGATAGTAGGGAAAGAGGAAGGTGGAAGTCAGAAAGGATCGTAATCCCAGAAAAGGTTACTCAGTCAAGAAACGTAGTCCACCGGCTTTATAACCTCAAAGTCGAAGTTGTAGTCAAGAAGGTTATTTATAAGTCCTGACTAAAGGAAATCCTAACTGGTCAATGTAGAGGAACGTCAGGTTCACTGAGAGTTATCAAAAGAAGTTGTGGTGTGAAGTTTTCGTAGTTAAGAAACCGTTCATCGAAAGAAATATCAGGTTGAGAGTGTAGGTGTATACTGATGACCTTTTTTTTGTATGAAAACTGATCTGTCTAAAAAAAAAAAAAAAAACGTTTCATTACAGAGACGAAAAATTATACGACAGATCCAACCAGTATTGAAAAGAAGGTCTTCGTTTGACAGAAAATTAAAGTACCGACGTAGTGGTATACGTGACTAAACCCTCGTGTTTTTATTTCAACCATTGACAAAGGTAACAAAACGGTAGATTAACGGTACTTCACTACTCTTACCTACTGTACTAAAATCGAAAGACTTACAACTCAAAATCCGGTTGAAAAAATGAGAGGAGATTGTGAAAGTAGTTCTCCAACAAATCAAGAAGGAGTGAAAGACGGTATTCCCACCACAGTAGACAGATAGACTCCAATAACTATAAAGAGGGTCGTTAGAACTAAAGTCGAACACGAAGTAGGTCGGGTTGTAAAATGTACTACATGAGACGTATATTCAATTTATTCGTCCCACTGTTATATGTCGGAACTGTGTGAGGAAAAGGTTAAACCTTAGTCAGACAAGAAGGTACAGGTCTATACTGATAACGAAGGACTGGACGTATTCATAAAGAGTCCTCCGTCCAGAACCCTAGACAATAATGGTAGAGAACTTCTTAAAAGGTGTCAAAAAAACACCAGGTGTGTCAGTTTCCGAAACCGTAACAATTATTTCATCTTCATTTACAAAAAGACCTTGAAAGAACGAAAAAGATACTAGGTTGCCTACAACCGTTAAACTAGGGACCAAAGAGACGGAAAAGATTTAGGTCGAACTTGTAGACCTTCAAGTGTTAAGTACATGACAACTTCGGACCGGACCTCTTAAAACTCTTAATGAAACGATCGTATACTCTATTCACGTTAACACACCATCATACTTGTAAGAAACCCTAATCTTACTTTTGACTGGAAAAGGTCAGGACACCGGGGACGACTCAAAGGGTTTAAACGACAGTATAACACACGTCACGAAAGTGTCGTAGTAGAAAATCCTAAACTTTATCGAGTTGATCTTAAGGTAGTGGAGGTCATCGAAACAAATAACACTACGAAAGATTCCGGGTGAACTGAAGCGTAAGGTCCTACAGACCGAGATCCACTCACTAGTGTGGTAACACCAATGGACCCAGTACTTCTAGAAAAAACATATCAAGAAAACACATAAGAACGGTGGAGAAGAATTATAGAAGACGAAGGTAATCCGGATATAGTAAAGACAGAAAATAACTCGGGTATAAACGTACTTTACAAGGGAACCATAGAGATTAAAAGAACTTCTCTAGAGATCAAAAAGGGTAAGATAACAAAAGGAGATAAAGAAACGTGACTAGTGACTCCTTCCAAAAGAATAGATAGGAACAAAAAGAAACCTTTAGACGTAAGTTGACCCATATAGAAAGTAAAAGAGGAAAAGGAAATCGAAGAGAAGAAAAGAGTCGATAAACATTCTGAATGAGTCTGTTGTTAAAACGTACTGAAGAAGCTACCGAGTCCCCATTTCTTAGGTGGACGGTTATGTCCTTTGCACCCAATTTAGGGACCCAGTCCTTCTAGGACACTTCTTCCTTTACCGTTAGATGAGGTCATAAGAACGGACCCCTTTAGGGTACTCGTCTCCTCGAACCACCTACTATTAAAAACTCCAGTGTTTTCTCAGACAGTGTAGAATCACTGACTTGTTGTTGTCTTGACATGACTTATTTGTCATTTGTGATTGCATGTCATTGAATTTTTATTTTAGTAAATGCTTCAGACTCCTAGGGTGTTACATCATATCTTAAACTAACTACTGAGATTTATCTAATGTTTACATACTTTGTAGTGACTTTGCACTGTCCTTAGCCCATAACTAGATTCATTGAGACCTTACTCTCCTAAGTTTCTACTTTTCACCTACCTAGACATATATCCTGTTTATGAGAACAACTATGTTAATAAAAGATAGTACTATACTTGGTTATTAATACCTTATTCGTGTGACCTTAACGTGTTAATTCATTTAACTCCCGTCTATCATCTTCGTCCAAAAAGTAGGAACCTGACACTCACATCTTTACCCCTCCCCCGACCTTACTAGTACACCATTAACTAATCTAAACCTCTGTACTGGAGTACAAATCGAATTATATCTATGTTTACCAGTGTGTGTCTTGAAAAGTACCTATAAACGTATATGTTCGTAACGATATGTCTGTAGTCGTGTAGTATCAAAAAGGAGACGATTCACTGTTAACGATTCACTTTTGACAATTTACTATTGTCGGATCATCATTACTCGTGTGGATCGTGGGTCCGTAACCAAAACTTATGATAGGAGGTCACTTATGACCTTTTTACTGACTAAGATCCCAAATCTATCCTTTATATGTTCTACTGAGACTTCGTAACACATCACGGTCTTTCATTTGTTCACTAGTTTCCCTTTGTTTTAGTTTTGTTGACGTATAGCTATCTCCACACAGTTTCCATGTGTTTGTGGTTGACTTTCAGAGGGTTACAGGTTTCGATCTTCGTAAACTTGTTGTTGTTGTTTTTTCTTTGTGACGACCTAATGTGGAGTTTTATTGGTTATGATATATTTATGGGTATGACTGTATTTATTTACCTGTTTATAAGTATTGTTTACTCTTTCTTCTCTTTGACACGTCTTAAGGTTTTATTGTATGCGTCTACGGTGAGATTTCCTCCCAAAGGAACCGAGTCTGTCATTTCTCAGACGGACGTCACGTCCTCCGGTCCCAAGCTAAGGACCCAACCCTTCTAGGGGACCTCTTCCTTTACCACTGGGTGAGGTCATAAGAACGGACCTTTTAGGGTACCCACCTCCTTAAACCGTCCGATGTCAGGTACCCCAGTGTTTCTCAACTTGGACTGAGATTTCCTTCCCCCAGGACTAAGGGGTCAGACATCATGTCTACTCCCTACCGTTGAAGGAAGAGTTTTTATACCCACACTTTCACGTAATATCTTTCCGTCTCCTTTTCTCGTTGAAATGTCATCCGTTTTGACTGTTGTGATGAAGTTGGTCCACTAGTTCTAGTGATAAATAGTAACATAGGAACTATACTACACTATTTTTACTGGACACACCAGAAGAGTTCCGGGTATAGAGGTCAGGTTAGTGTTCCTTTTTTTTTTTTTTTCTTTCCTTCTTTCTTTCTTTTAGTCTGTTTAAGGTTATCTCCCGTAGAATATCTTTTAGCCTCGTCATGTGGAACTTTTGAGTTGTTTTAGTTCCTTTTAGATTCTTTGATATAACCGGTTTTCCTCGGACTCGTTTATAATGTTAACTTACATTACACCATAGGACCTTATTTGTCTGTTTTTCCCCATCATCCATTTTTGATTGTTTTAAATTTATAATATTGAAATCAATTATTTTCAACTATACACAATTTAACCAATTAATACTGTTGTTAAAATTTCGTACATCGTAAGAAGTCAGTTAAGTCAAGTCAAGTCAGCGAGTCAGCACAGACTGAGAAACACTGGGGTACTCGACGTCGTGCGGTCCGGAGGGACAGGTAGTGGTTGAGGGTCTCAAGTGAGTTTGAGTGGAGGTAGCTCAGTCACTACGGTAGGTCGGTAGAGTAGGAGACAGCAAGGGAAGAGGAGGACGGGGATTAGGGATAGTAGTAGTCTCAGAAAAGGTTACTCAGTTGAGAAGCGTACTCCACCGGCTTCATGACCTCAAAGTCGAAATTCTATTTTTCCTTCTGTAAGCCGTACCACATATACACTTGATGTGATCTCTTTGTTCGAGTTTGCACATCTTTCCTAAGTAAAAACCTTCCGCTGTGGTCCACCGCTCTCACCATTTCTTGAGTGGACTGTCACGTCCTCTGCTAATCTCTGCACCCAAACTAGGGACCCAGCCATTCTAGGGGACCTCCTCCCGTACCGTTGGGTGAGGTCATAAGAACGGACTTTTTCGGGTACCCGTCTTCTCGGACCTCCTGGTGCCAGACATCCCAGCGTTTCTCAGTACGTACTGACTCACTGAGATATGTGTCCGTGCGTGACTGACAAGAAACTATTTGACAGTACACCTAAACATGGACTACTAGTGAGGAGAGGGCTTGTCCTACGAAATTGACAATATTTAAACGTCGTCGTGACAACCCTCAATATCTGAGTTTGCCAGAACACGTCTTAATAAATAAAGATTCTTTGAAAGGAATTTAGTGTAGTGCAAAAAAATGAATAAATAAAAATTTGGTCTTGAAATTTCCACCAATATACATGGGTAGACATACTCTTTATGGAAAAGATGAACAATTTTTCGATCCAAGAACCGGGAGGATCTCAAAGAGACTTAGTCTTAGAGGTCCCCAACAGAGAGTTTTGTGATCTACGATAGAGTCCGACATGTAGTCAGATGTCTCTAAATTTTTATCCTTACCAATCCAAGGTGGGTTTTCTTAAGCTAAACTAATTTGACCTTTCACTAGACCCGTAACTTAGTAAATTTGGGAGGTGTCTACAATTATTACACGTCGATTCCAATCCTCGGTGAAAAATTTTGTCTAGGGTTCACCAAGAGTACGTATTATCAGACCATTGGTGATAAAAATTAGTTCAAGATTCGACAGAAAGGACTTGGTCCACTGGAACTGTTTTGACGAGGTTGTCCCAAGAGTAAACGTTTTTTTTTTTTTTTTCGATCCATTGATGGATCTAAATTTACAGTCGCGACCTTATATCCGTTGACTAAATCAGTTTACACAAATCAGAAGTACAAATTTTGCAGACTACACTCATATTAGAAAGTAAATAGGTCTGAGATGGAGCCGTACACACACGAGTCATTATAGACTGAGGAACTTTAGGGTACCTGACATCGGACGGTCCGAGGAGACAGGTACCCTATAAGGTCTGTTCTTATGACCTCACCAAACGATAAAAGAGGAGGTCCCCTAGAAGGTCTGGGTCCCTGTCTCGGGTGGAAAGGACACAGAGGACGTAACCGTCCGTCTAAGAAGGGGTTACTCGGTGGTAGAGTAATGGTAGGAAGGAGTCGAGAGGTCGAGACAGAAGTCAATTGACAGTCGTAAGTAAGTATAGTAGACAAGAACCTGGGATATTGACATCGGGTATGAGACTTAAGGAAAGTCGGGATCGAAAAAAGTGAACCCGTTTAATGATTTTGTAAAAAACAATGTTAGTTACAGGAAATAGAGAGACGTCAGTCCGTTGTGAAGGGAATGTGGGTTGGAGAAAGAAGAAGTGGAAAAACTCTAGACGAAAGTCTTTTTATCTAGAATTATACCCAACAAATGTTAACTTTTCTCAACATTCAGTGTCAGACAAGTGGGAAAGTCTTCGTGACCGTAAAAATTGTAGTAGAATGTGATACCTTATTTCCCAAAATATTCAATCGTCCATAGTTCGTTGTCACGTGTATACCCTTTCTCTATAAAAAACATAATTCCTTTGAATGAGTTTAAGATCCTTAGTGTCGAATGGAACAACTTTATCTGTCTATAAGATTGTTGTCATTTTTAGATAAGGTGGGAGAACTAAGGTCGTTGAAGGATGAAGACACGGTGAGATCTTAGTCAGGATTTTTATGTCCCTTCGAATTTAACAGGAGGGTCTACGGTTTCTCTGTTAAGGTAACTTAATAGTATAAGGTTAGTAGTGAGTGTAGGTATGAGTAGTAGTTTCACAGACGTAATGACCTATCTACAATTTAAATGGTTTACAAATTATAGGACTCGACTAAATAGTGATATGTCATAGATACTAAGATAATTCTCAACTTTCAGTTTACAGTTCTTTCAAATTGTAGGTACCTTGTTGAATATTATTGACTGGTCATTGACTTAGACCCAAACTCAGTTCTGTCAGTCAGATCAGAGTACCATACATTCTACGTTTCAAACTTACGGAAAAAAAATTTGATCTCCTTTTTATAAAGATCAATAATTTTAAATATAGTATGAACTCATTTTAAACTCGAGGAAACCGAGTTTTACCTTTATAGAGACTCAGAAATTATATATAACTCGAAAGTAGTGAATCTGACGGAAAATTCTTGAAACATACAAATCAGAGTCGGTTAGTAGTTTTATCATTTTACCTTCATTAGAATAATAGTAATAAAATATTTCCTTTGTTGACTCCATACTCCTGAAACTGTTTCAAAGTGTCATATCATCTCGATCTTATCCTTGGGTCCATTGGACGAGACCTGAGAGAGAAAAGAGGAGTGTCGTGAGTACCTTCTCAGTACGAGGAATAAGGAGATGAAAATGACTGTCAAAAAAACTCATACATTGTAAAGAGATGTTATGACTTTCATTAGACTCGAGGTTTATTAGGAACAAAGTGGAAAAAAAAAACATGTAGTATCATGAGTTGTGTACACGTCCGCCGACACTGACACTACCGTGTGTTCGTACCGACCCTCCTCTTTGGGGTGAAGGTTACTCTCCACCGACGCGCCCCACGTCCTCCCGGATCTCCTCGATAAGGTACAAGTTACAGTCTTCTCTACCGTTACTCCTCTATGGGGAGCGGGTTTCATTCCTCGTCACCGACGTGAAACGACCTTGACGATTCTTCTGTATCGGGTGCATGTTCCATTATCTTTGGGTTCATTTTACCATCCACAACGTTCTCCCGTAGTCTCCCGTCTGTGTGACTTTGGTATGAGTGTCTTTTGATCAGTTAGATTAGTGTGATCCTGTTGTCGGAACAGATTGAGTCACTTTGGTTCGGTACGGACACCCCGGTGGGTTCTACCAGCTCAGTACCATCTCTACAGACTGTCTTACACCAGGTGACCTCTTCCCTTACCGTTTGGTGAAGTCATAAGAACTGAACTCTTGGGGTACTTGTCATACTTATCCGTTTTACTATCCTATGACTTTCTCCTCGAGGGGTCCAGTCATCCACGGGTTATACGATGACCTCTAGTCACCTCTTTATTGAGGTCTTTCTTACTTCCCTACCTCGGTTTCGTTTTTGTTATGGGTCGACACCTACACTGACCACTATCTTCGTTCTAGGTTACGACATTTCTCGTTATGACGTATCCTTGGACCTTACAATCCAGGTACTTAGTTCCGTTTAACCTTCACCAGTTTGTCCTCTACCGTTTTCACTTGTAACTGTAAGATCCTTAGTCACTTGATTTTACCTGAACTACCCACCTAAATTGAGTCTAGTGGTAATATAGATGATGACGCCCGTCCTTAGGGAGTCTCTTTACCTCATCGGTAGTATCAGTTGTTTTCTCAGGCTTTACGCCATGAACCTACGTTAGAGTTTTTGCTGTCTTACTAGAGACAAGTAAAGGTTCCTTTTGGTAAGTTATAGTGTCATTAGGTTCAGATACGAGGTTGGTCGTTACGACTTCTTAGACTTCAACTTGTCAAGACACTTCTGAATGTTCTGGAAAATCTTGATTGTGGGGTTTTTTCTACAGGAAAAGCAATATCCCCTGACCTTAGGTTTTCAACCTTCAATTCTTTGTGGACCTCATTGTCCGTTTAAACCGGAACCTTATACCTTACTTCGTCCCGTTTCCGATTATTCTCAAAACGGTTTTCTTGTGTGACCAGTATCGTTTGTGGGAGAAGGTTGTTGTGTTCTCTTTTGAGAAGTGTACCTGTAGTGGTCTACCAGTTGTGGCTTTTGTCTAACTAATATAAGAAACATCGGTTTATATCTCTTCGAGATATGTCAGTTGTTTTTGTTCTGGTCCTCGACTGACACCAAGTCTAGTACTAGAGGAATAACGGTTTAAGTATGTATTTAACTTCTTTCATCCCTTTTAGTGATCTGTTAAGTCCATACTGGATTTAGTTTAGGAAATACTAATATGTCACCTTCACTCTTTATCTAAATTCCCGGATCTGGACTATCTCACGGACTACCTGTCTTCAAAGACTGTAACATGTTCTCTGTCCCTAGTTCTGGTAAAGGTACCTTTTCTTTACGTTTTTTCGTTTTACCAACAGACTCCTACGGAATGTTTATCGACACTTTTCTTCTCTTCACTTTTCGTTTCCTCTTTTCCTTTCTATATTGTAAACTTACGTCTCAAGGTTTCTTATCGTTCTTCTCTATTCTTTCGAAAGAAGTCACTAGGTACGTCTCTTTATCTCCTTTTTTTTTTTTTTTTGTCTTACCATTTCTGATCTCTAGAAAAATTCTTTTAATCTCTATAGTTCCCTTGTAAAGTACGTTTCTACCCGAGCTATTTCCTGTCTTTACCTTACCTGGATTCTCTTCGTCTTCTATAATTCTTCTCCACCGTTCTTATGTGTCTTCTTGACATGTTTTTTCTAGAAATACTGGTTCTATTAGCGTTACCATACTGGTGAGTGGATCTCAGTATGTAGGACCTTATACTTCATTTCACCCGAAATCTTTCGTAGTGAAATTTGTTTCTATCACCTCCACTACTTTAAGGTCAACTCGATAAAAATTAGGACCTTCTACTACGACACTTTCACGACGGGAGTTATGTAGTTGTGTAAACCTTTTGAGTCGTCACCGGTGTCCTGACCTTTTCCAGTCAAAAGTAAGGTTAGGGTTTCTTTCCTTTACGGTTTCTTACTAGTTTGATGGTGTGTTAACATGAGTAGAGTGTGTGATCATTTCATGACGAGTTTTAAGAGGTTCTGTCCGAAGTAGTTATCACTTGACACTTGGTACTTGAAGGTCTACAAGTTCGACCAAAATCTTTTCCGTCTCCTTGGTCTCTAGTTTAACGGTTGTAGACGACCTAGTAGCTCTTTCGTTCTCTCAAGGTCTTTTTGTACATAAAGACGAAATAACTGATACGGTTTCGGAAACTGACACACCTAGTGTTATTTGACACCTTTTAAGACTTTCTCTACTCTTGTGGTCTGGACAGAGAACTCTTTGGATATACGTCCAGTCCTTCGTTGTCAATCTTGACCTGTACCTTGTTGTCTGACCAAGGTTTAGCCTTTTCCTCATGCAGTTCCGACATATAACAGTGGGACGAATAAATTGAAGATACGTCTCATGTAGTACTCCTTGCGACCCGACGTTCTTCGTGTTCGACCTTAGTTCTAACAACCCTCTTTATTGTTATTGGAGTCCATACGTCTACGGTGGTGCGAATGCCTTCTTTCACTTCTCCTCGATTTTTCGGAGAACTACTTTCACTTTCTCCTCTTACTTTTTCAACGGAATTTCGAGTTGTAAGTCTTTTGCTTCTAGTGCCGTAGACCAGGGTAGTGAAGTACCCTTTATCTACCCCTTTGTCACCTTTGTCACAGTCTAAAATAAAAACTCCCCGAGGTTTTAGTGACGTCTACCACCGACGTCGGTACTTTAATTTTCTGTGAATGAGGAATTTTCCTTTCAATATTGATTGGATCTATCGTATAACTTTCGTCTCTGTTATGAAACGGTTGTTTCCAGGTAGATCAGTTCAGATACCAAAAGGTCACCAGTACATACCTACACTCTCAACCTGACACTTCTTTCGACTCCCGACTTCTTAACTACGAAAACTTGACACCACAACTTCTGAGAACTCTCAGGGAACCTGACGTTCCTCTAGGTTGGTCAAGTAAGATTTCCTCTAGTCGGGACCCACAAGAAACCTTCCATACTACGATTTCGACTTTGAGGTCATTAAAGCGGTGGTGTACACTTCACAACTGAGTAACCTTTTCTGACTACGACCGTCCCTAACGCCCGTCCTCCTTTTCCCCTACTGTCTCCTAGTCTACAGACCCACCGTAGTAGCTGATCTACCTGTACTCAAACTCACTTGAGGTCCTCAACCACTACCTGTCTCTCCGGACCGTACTACACTAAGTACCCCCAGTGTTTCTCAGTCTGTACTGACTCACTGACTTGACTTGGGTTATGTATGTCGGAAAGTTTCACCTTCGAAAATTTTTCTTATTTGTTTATTCTTTATGTCCACCCATTTTCTTAATCACTATTACTCTTTTTCAATAATAGTCAAGGATAGTTTCGAAACCCATTTATACCTGAACCTAGTCTTTTTATTTTACTTGTCAACGAGTAACCGGTCATCACAGAGACCTGTGAAAAGGACGAGACTATAAATCATGTGGTCTACACTTAGGTACGTTAATAATCAAAGTAAATAACTTAGTTATTACATAGTTTGTTCACCATAATAGTGGGACACTGACAAATAGTGTAAACTTTGAAACTGTCTTCATTATCGTATTAAGTTTTTTTTTTTTCATACAAACCTCACAGAGAATTCCACTTGAAGTAATTTGTATTTAAAATTTTTGTGAAATAAACGTAGGAAGGAGTAAAGATTGTTTAAAACGGTAACTACGAAGGTTTTTAGTACTCTTACTTACAGTTCTCTTAAGTTCGGTCACATCCTATTACAAGAAAACCATTAAAGGTTGAGACTAGTAATGGAAGAAATATAGTTGAAGTAAGTAAAAAAAGTAACGGGTAAAATTTATACCTCCACCTTATATCTTCACTGTGTCAGTCTGTATCAAATGTTTTCATATTCTCGTTTCAGTTACCCCGTCATTGTCTGTATGTCGGAAGTCATCGTCCATTACCCAATATTAAGTTACAAAGAATTCGTTCTCTCAACATGTGACTTCATATGTGAAATCGAGAGCTGAAAGGACTACGGAGTTCACCATTTCTTAGGTGAACGGTTACGTCCTCTGTATCCTCTGTGTCCAAACTAGGGACCCAATACTTCTAGGGGACCTCTTCCTTTACCGTTGGATAAAGTCATAAGAACGGACCCTTTAGGGTACCTGTCTCCTAGGGCCACTAGATGTCAGGTACCCTAGTGTTTCTCAACCCGTACTGACTCGACGTACACGTATGAGTCGAAAGGTCCTGTCTGAAAGGTCTTTCTCACACTTCCGTTTTCTCTTTTAATGACTACGTTTGTACTCTTATGTATAAGACTTCAAAAAAAAAAAAAAAAAAGGAACCTTTAAAATAAATAAATAAAAAAAATTTAAAAAATTTAAAATTTTAGAAATTAAGAATGTACGCAAGGGTTTGTACTTGGGGGGAGGGTGGAGGGAGGGGTGTTGTAGAGAGACCCAGTAGGGGTACATGGTCGGGGTTCGTACGACGTGGGATGCAGTCTGTACCTGACCGCTAAGTTAAGAATGTACTGTCATATGTACAATCTTAAGGGTAAGCGGGTTTAGTAGGGTGGGAGAGGGAGAGGGAGACTCAGGTTTTCAGGCAATATGTGTAGACACAGAAAAAAGGACAGAACGTATGTCCCAGCAGTAACGGTAGAAGGATTTAAGGTATATATACACAATCATATGACATAACCACAAAAAGAAAGACCGAATGAAGTGAGACAAAAATTTTCTAGAAAAAGAAGGAACTTTACGTTACGGATTGAAAGGTTGTTGACATTTATTAAAAACCGAGTCGTCACGGGAGGTCCCATTTATACGTAGTTGGACGTGACTTCGGAACACCTCCGGTTTTCTCTCGTTATATAGTGGATGACTAGGTTCTCCATTTATCTCCAACATTAGTTAGACATGGAAAGTCGTGTGAAGTCCTATATTCTTAAGTAAGGGATCTCTGATGTGACGTCTACTAACAAGAAATTTGTTAGTACTCTATCTTAAGATATACCTTTATTTTCATTGACGTTTTTCCTACCTCTTACTAACATTCCTATTTAAATAAAGTTAATATTATCACACGTACGTAAATAGACTTGTTTATATAAAACGAGATCTTATTGTGTGTCTCCTTAATCAAACTAATGAACTTTTTATTCTAATAAGGTATTGAGTACTTTTCTCATTCTTTTCCCCCAGTAAACTTACTGTAAGTGTTTGTAGGAGTTTAAAAGAAGTTTTACATATTAAAGATACATCAATGTATATGTTAATTTATATATAACTCTTATAACTGTCTTCTATTATAGGGAGTATATTAAAAATGGTAAAATAAAGTGATCCAGAGAACAGTATGGTGTATAGCTTAAGTTTAAGAAGTTT
Organism: Capra ibex; assembly: GCA_006410555.1. Lineage (NCBI taxonomy): Eukaryota > Metazoa > Chordata > Mammalia > Artiodactyla > Bovidae > Capra > Capra ibex. The sequence continues at coordinate 40,570,193 of SJYO01040405.1, read as the reverse complement.
TAGGACAAAACTAGAAGAAAGTATGGAATTCGTTAGTAAAAAACCGAGAAGAAAAAAGAAAACAGAGTAGGTGAGAGGGGGGTGTATGTGAAATTTCTAGAAAACTTAAAAAAAAAACTTTTTTTTAATTCTCCAGGGTCTTGACATACCTCCTACTTTCAACTTTACTTAGTCTCTCCTATTTGTTATCCTTCCACCCGATCCCTATCTTCACACGTCTCATAGGTTATTTCACGACCGTTTCGTCGTTTCGAAGGTTTCCTCGACTCTCTTCATTGTAATCATGGTTATATCTTGAAACTCTCAGTGTGTCTCCATTTCTGGTTGACCAAACTTTTATTAGGTCCTCTCGTTAGTAAGAATTCACTGTGGCACTTCTCCGTAATCCTTTACTCTAGGTGGTCTCGAGACTAGTGTCGAAAAGATCAAGACTCACGGATATATGGAGTAAAGACGAAGTCTCGACTGAAAATTCTTCCATTTGACCTCCTGTCGTTATGTTGGGAAACCTAATCATAAACAGTTTGAAATTACACTTATAGTTCAACGGACCTTTAGAACCATTTCACGTGTAGGTTTTAGACATATTTACTTATCGGTTATTAAAGGGTTCCCTTTTAGTGTCCTGATGTAAAAATCATTGGTCCAAGATTCTTCTATGTAAAGGAAAAGTCTTTAAATTATTTCTTCACCTATAATATGTGATTTCAAGTCTAGTAGTTTAGTATATAATCTAAAAAAATTTTGTTATTAACTTTATATAAATTTATATATAAACTGAAGTCAAAAAGATTCCTCTTATTAAGTATAGATAACTATAAAAATATATGACAATCAGACGAGTCAGTACAGATTGAGAAATACTGGGGTATCTGACATCAGGTGATCCGAGGAGACAGGTACCCTAAGAGATCCGTTCTTGTGACCTCACCTATCGATAAGGGAAGAGGTCCCTTAGAAGGACTGGGTCTATAGTTTGTTGGACACAAAAGATGTAACGTCCCTCTAAGAAATGGTATACTCGGTGGTCCCTTCGGGTGATGAAAAATGATCCCTGACATTTGTGTAACAAAATGTATTATTTGAGTTATTTTGATACTTCCAAACGAATAAAATGACCACTTCCTTGAGGTCGGAAGGGACTATCGAGTCAACCATTTCTTAGGTGAACGTTATGTCCTCTGGGTCCAAGTTAAGGATCCAACCTTTCTAAAAGACCTCTTCCCTATACGATACGTGAGGTCATAATAACCCGAAGGGAACACCAAGTCGACCATTTATTATGTGATAAGTCACCAATTCTAAGACCGTTCTATTCCGTTCTTTCCCTATAGATAGTCTTCTTTGAAGTCAAGTCAAGTCAAGTTAAATTAAGTCAGCGAGTCAGCACAGGCTGAAAAACGCTGGGGTACTTAGTGTCGTGCGGTCCGGAGGGACAGGTAGTGGTAGAGGGTCTCAAGTGAGTCTGAGTGCAGGTAGTTCAGGCACTACGGTAGGTCGGTAGAGTAGGAGCCAGTAGGGAAAGAGGAGGACGGGGGTTAGGGAGGATCGTAGTCTCAGAAAAGGTTACTCAGTGGAGAAGCGTACTCTACCGGTTTCATGACCTCAAAGTCGAACTCGTAGTAAGGAAGGTTTCTTTAGGGTCCCGACTAGAGGAAGTTTTACTTGACCAACCTAGAGGAACGTCAGGTTCCCTGAGAGTTCTCAGAAGAGGTTGTGGTGTAAAGTTTTTGTAGTTAAGAAATCGCGAGTCGAAAGAAGTGTCAGGTTGAGAGTGTAGGTATGTACTGGTGTCCTTTTTGGTATCCGAACTGATCTGCCGGGAATCAACCGTTTCACACAGAAACTAAAACTTATACGATAGATCCAACCAGTATTGAAAAGAAGGTTCCTCATTCGCAGAAAAGTAAAGTACCGACGTCAGTGGTAGACGTCACTAAAACCTCGGGGGGTTTTATTTCAGACTGTGACAAAGATGACAAAAGGATAGATAAAGGGTACTTCACTACCCTGACCTACGGTACTAGAAGCAAAAGACTTACAACTCGTAATTCGGTTGAAAAAGTGAGAGGAGAAAGTGAAAGTAGTTCTCCGAAAAATCAAGGAGAAGGGAAAGACGGTATTCCCACCACAGTAGACGTATACACTCCAATAACTATAAAGAGGGTCGTTAGAACTAAATGATTAGGGAAATTGAACTTGGAGACCACTGTACGAGTATAAGTCGTTATTGGTTAAAGATCAATCTTATAGGTACGTCTACTTTTCGACCGACTCCTGAAGTTCCTTTGTTTACGAAAAGTGAAAGAAGTTTTGTCCCGACGTAAATATTAATCTGACAACCTCTTCTGATATTAAAAAGGTATCAGTACAGGATGAGAAACATTGGGGTACCTGACATCGGGTGGTCCAAGGAGACAGGTACCCTAATAGGTCCGTTCTTATGACCTCACCCAACGGTACGGGAGGAGGTCCCTAGAAGGGTTGGGTCATCGACTTGGACGTAGAGAATACAGAGGACGTAACCTTCCGTCTAAGAAATGGTGGTAACGGTGCACCCTTCGGGTTAAAAAGTCTACTTTTAAGTATTAAGTAAATTACAAGAGTATACACTGTCCCTCTATAAACGACCGGTTATCTTATATCAGTAATTCAATACAAACTCTTCAATTCGAAGTTACTTAGTGTAATGTTCAGTATTTAAGGGGGAAAGTAAATAAATTATATTCTATTCCTCCGTTTACGATTCTTATGTTCCACTTAAGGTACTAAATTGGTAAAACATGGTAATAGTACTCAGTACGAGGTCCGGAGTCCGGAAAGAAGTGAAGGAGTTTATATGGTTGAAGAAGGACAGAGTCCGGTAGTAAGTGAGGGGACCTTTAAGAGGTGTAGAGGACAGATGAAGATGATGGGTAACGAATTTGTAAAAAGAGTAGGTAGTCTTGAATCGATAAGGAAATTAAAGAGTTCCTTCGGTGGGGGCCAAGAAAAACGATTCACTTCAGTATTTCTGTGAGACATCAAATCGAAACATCGAAAAAAACAAACAAAAGGTTGTCAATATAAATACTAGAACTAAAGAATTCTCCAAAAGATTTTAATAGGTTTCATAATTAATTTTATAGGTGAGTCTAGACTCTATAAACATTTACAGGTGAAAATTAAACTTTTATCAGGATTGTTGTCACTAATTTATGATCACCAGTTACCAGGTAAACGTCGTCCGTCTACTCACAATCCGAGAGACGACGACGACGATTAAACGAAGTCAGTACAGGTTACGACACGCTAGGGTATCTGCCGTCGGGTGGTCCGAGGAAACAGGGACCCTAAGAGGTCCGTTCTTATGACCTCACCTAACGGTAAAGGAAGAGGTTACGTACTTTCACTTTTCACTTTCACTTCAGTGAACCAACACAGACTGAGAATCGCTGGGGTACCTGACATCGGATGGTCCGAAGAAATAGGTACCCTAAAAGGTCCTTTCTCATGACCGCACCCAACAGTAAAGGAAGAGGTCATAAATTTTTTACATTGATCAAAGGTCATACGTGTATTGACTTCTAAGATGTATTATTAGTAGTAGGAGAGGACTTTAAACCTTCTAGTTTGTCTGGATCTCAGGTGAAAAGACTAACTGTTATTAGTTGTTTTGTTTACAAAAGACATGGTAAAATATATTTTGTAAATATTTTGTATAAAGAGTGGTAATGAGGACCGACCAAAATATAAACTTAAAGAAGAGTATAAGTGTAACAAAAACATAGAAAATTATTCGTAAACTTGTCGGTTAAGTCGGACTCTCCAATGAAGATTTTAATTAGAGATGTTAATTGGGGGGTCTTGGTTACGAAGAGTTTGAAAGTTCTCGTTTACCTAGGACTTATCAGAGGTATTTTATATCTAAGAGAGAGTCATCTTCCAAGAACGGTCACTTAAGGATTCTTGGAAGGTCGACTACAGTTTCTACGACTCTTCGTCTGATGTGTAACTTGTCCTTCCGTCTTGACTCACATGAATCCCTCCAGTCCACCTTAACGATTATCTTCTCCGATTAAGACCTGGATTCAATTTATTACTTCAACCCGTAGTGTACAGGACTAAGTCCCTCTATCTAGACTCGTCACAATACGTCATTTCTTGTGACTCGATATACTTACCTAGGGACTTTCACTCACCATCTTTTTCTTTTCATCCATCTCTGTTGTCTATATCGGGTCAAGTGTCCGTACAGTAACCAGAACTGTTATACCTACCTACCGTGATTTTCCAGACTTAAAAAATTTTTCAGATCTTAAGTACATGTCCAGTATCCTATACCATTTAACACGGGGTTTAATACATTACTCTAAGGTGACTACCTCTTTATCTCTTCTTTTCTTCATATAAAAGACAACAAAAAAAAAAAAAACTGATTAGTAAAATATCTCTGGTGTATTTTGTGTTAATAATGGAACGACAGACTAGAAAAAAAAAAATTACTAGAAATCAGATTAAGGCAAGTCAAGTCAAGTAAAGTCAGCGAGTCAGCACAGGCTGAGAAACGCTGGGGTACTAAGCGTCGTGCGGTCCGGAGGGACAGATAGTGGTTGAGGGCCTCAAGTGAGTCTGAGTGCAGGTAACTCAGTCACTACGGTAGGTCGGGGGGTTAGGGAAGGTCGAAGTCTCAGCAAAGATTACTCAGTTGAGAAGCGTACTCCACCCGTTTCATAACCTCAAAATCGAAATCGTAGTAAGAAAGGTTTCTTGTGGGTCCTGACTAGGGGAAATACTACCTAACCATCCTAGAGGAACGTCAGGTTCCCTGAGAGTTCTCAGAAGAGGTTGTGGTGTCAAATTTTCGAAGTCAAGAAGCCGTGAGTCGAAAGAAGTGTCAGGTTGAGAGTGTAAGTATGTACTGATGACCTTTTTGGTATCGAAACTGATCTACCTGGAAACAACTGTTTCATTACAGAGACGAAAACTTATAGATCCAACCAGTATTGAAAGGAAGGTTCCTCACTCGTAGAAAATAAAAGTACCGACGTTAGTGGTAGACGTCACTAAAACCTCGGGGGTTTTTATTTCAGACTACGACAAACGTGACAAAGGGGTAGATAAAGGGTACTTTACTACCCTGGTCTACAGTACTAGAAGCAAAAGACTTACAACTCGAAATTCGGTTGAAAAAGTGAGAGGAGAAAGTAAAAGTAGTTCTTCGAAAAATCAAGAAGAAGTGAAAGACGGGATTCCCACCACAGTAGACGTATAGACTCCAATAAGTATAAAGAGGACCGTTAGAACTAAGGTCGAAGACGAAGAAGGTCGGATCGTAAAGAGTACTACATCAGACGTATATTCAATCTATTCGTCCTACTGTTATATGTCGGAACTGCTTGAGGAAAAGGATAAACCTTAGTCAGACAACAAGGTACAGGTCAAGATTGAGAACGAAGGCCTGAACGTAAATCCAAAGAGTTCTCCGTTCAGTCCACCAGACTATACGGGTAGAGAAAGTCTTAAAAGGTGTAAAATTTATCGTCCCAAGTTAAAACGAGGGTTCTCATCTCCTTGACACAATTTCTTATCTTTGTATAGACCGTCAATGAGAAACACAGGAAATTCCAGACCTCAAACACACCTTCCTCCCACCTCTTCCACCCTCCACGACTACCTTTCTACACCATGGACATAATGTCGATCTTTTCCGAGTCTACTAGTGTGACAACACTGTAGTGTCACTGAGTGTCTTAGTAGAGGAAAAGGGTTAGAAGGGTGAACAAACAACGGATTTGAATAAATCATATCCTTTGTAATAAGGATGATACAGAGGTCGTATTATAGAGGTCTTCCACGACCATCTACCTTTTTCCTTTCACTTTTTATTCTTTCTTATTTACTGACTTAAATCAAATAGTTTGTTATCATTTACCTCTAATATTTCTTCCAATAAACAGTACTAATCACCCCGTAATCCCGGGACTGAATTTTTAATTAACAACCCTGAAGGAACCATCAGGTCACTAATTCTGAGGTGTGAAGGTGATAACTCCCGTGACCAAAATAGGGACCAGACCCTCGATTATAGGATGTTCTACGTTTCACACCGGTTTTATTTATTTGTTTATTTTCACAAAAATTTTACCAAAAAGTTAGGTCATTTATTAAAATTTTTAATTAACAATCAACACAAAACCTGTTATTTATACGGAAGGTTGAAACGAAAAGTCTCCTTAAGTAATCTACGTTACAAAAAAAGTAATAAAACCTCGATTTTATCAAATCGAAGTATAATATAGATACGATAATATTTTGAATTTCTTCCCCGTTATATCGTATGAAAATAATAAAAATATGGATTTATATAAATATGTAAAAATTTGTGTTTTATTTAAATGATAAGTTAATGATTAAGTCCAATTATTAAAAAGTTTTGAACCTGTCTAATATATTATCGACTAAAAAAAATGTACATTGAATTCTGTCAGTACGATTTTACATTTTTATTTACTTTAATAAGAATTTCGAAGTCTAAGTATTAGAAGACTATCAGTACCACACAGATGGTAGTGTTCACTAAGGAACTGACGCGTACGAACTACAACTATATACATAAAGTTTAGGTGTAGTATCTTAAAATCCTCAACCACGAGTTAAAAGACAAACATCATCATAATTTATAAAGTATAGTATAGTCTTTACAGATACCTATTGTTTTGTCAATGTTTTGATCAAGTGTATATAGGATGTCTTATATCTTTCTTGTCCATTTTTTACTGGACAAAAACGTTATGGTTTTATAATTCTTTTGTCTTTTTTAAACTGAAGTTATATGTCTCAGGTGTGTTTCGTTTTAAATTAAGAATAACTATTACTCTCTTTTCACTGATGACCCCTATGCAATTGTATGTTTTTGTGTACGTGTATGTCAAAAACCTATACTTTATAGATCTTTCATTTTATTGTAAACAGAAACACGTAATATTTGAAAATAAGTTTCACAGGATAAAATCTTTTAATACTCGTCTCTAGTGTCCTTATAAATTCCATTTAAGTGGTTTTATTAACGATCTTATAGATATCTCGATAAGGGACGGGGTGAACATGACGGATTAGGGACAAGTGAAAAAGTGGAGACGGAAAAGGAGATCAATTAAGTTCTGACGATGGATCTACGAGACACAGGGGGAGACATCGGTAGTCAGAGGTGTCTCTTACTTTATGTCGGAGTCTGGGGATGACGTGTCTTGAATCTTTAGTCGAGGAATAGGTTGAATAAGGAGTTCGATTCTTATGTCGGACCAGGTACTATTCGCAAGTTATTTACAAATGACTTTCTTATGTACTATCTATTCACTAAAAAAAAAAAAAAAGGGTCGTAGCAAAACAAAAACTCATAGGAAGTGATGGTAAATCTGGACCTCAGGTGGTTACGGGAGTTTGACAGAAGGTTCGGGGATTTCAACAAGGGTCTAGCCTCCAAAAGTAGAGTCGACTGAACCGAATCCGGACTTTAAGTGTCAGTTTGGGTGGTCATACTGACAAATGAGAGAGTCGAGGTCCATAGTTGACGACTTATTCGGAGAAGTAAAATAAAATCTAAAAAATGAAGGAGAAAGTGGGGTAGTCTCGGTAAGAGTCTTCGCATTTTCAAATAGTGTTTAAAAAGAAGGTTGTAGTACCGTTCCTATATATATAAGAAACTACAAGCGAACAAAGAAATATATACATAAATGAAAACTAACTCCTTATTAACGAAATATTATGACACAACCAAAGAGAATATGTAGTTGTACATAGTCGGTAATTTATGTGTATACGGGGGACGGAGAACTTGGAGGGAGGGTGAAGGAAGGGATAGGGTGAGGAGATCCAACAGTGTCTCGGGACCATACTCAAGGGACTCAATATGTCGTTTCCTCTTAAAAAAACAACAAACAAAAAAAAATAGGACCAGATATGATATAAAACTAGAGTCCAGAAGTATCCTTATTATTCTTTCTTACCCTTTAACATAGTCTGACGGGTGTGTGAAATTTTGTAGTTTAGGTAGTCACTCTCTGACCCTAAAGCACCAATAGACTTCCTTTAATTGTTTTTTAGTATTCAGTTTACCTTGATTTTTGTTGTTTTTGAAATCTTGAATACCTCTTTACGTAAGTGAGGAAAACTTTTATAACAATTAAAAAAAAAAAAAAAAAAATTGACGTCTATTGGAAATCTCCGGTCTCTCTCTCTACACTTTTAGATACTCTTCATGTACCAAGAGACAATACAGAAAAAAAGACATTATTGTCTAAAAAGAAAAATGATTTAGAGAAGATGTTTACTATCCGGTTCCAAAGGTGGTGGCGGTAAATAAGAGGTAGTAAATAAAAGATCGAACAGGTGAGAGAGGTAAAGTTACAATAGTGACAACTCATTTAAAAGGATTCCGTTACTGGACATTAAGTGGTCTCTGTTGAGTTGGGAAAGTCTGAAAATATCCCTTATTGATATCGTGATTCTTACATTAAACTTTTTACTGTAGGATCCTGAGACTCTAGAAAGTAAGTGAAGTGTACAATTCAGTAAAGAGACCTTCGTCAATACAGTAGTAACGTCACGTGACACCGTCTTCCGGTTCCCGTCTAGGAAAATCGATCGACTTCAGTGAACCGTTCTGACGACTGTTAAGTTCCGGTATCACTCCAAGTGGGACCACTTTTTCATTTAGAAGTAAACCGTTTTATTTCTGTGAGTCGGGGTGACAGATCTTCTATAATTTTGTCAGAATAGTAGATATGTCTCAAGAAACTATTCTGTTTAAATTAGACAAAAATATAAGTTTATTCGATGGTATCGTGTTAGTATGTTTATGATTTCCTTTTTAAGTAATTTAGTAAATAAGGGGTTTACTTTGAATGTCTTACGAAAGATATCGTGAGATGACCATATATCCCTCTTGTAATAACTTAATCATACTCTGGCTAAAGAACAAATTCTTAATTCTTTATACCTCCCATAAATTATTGTTTATGTTTCTTATAAATACTTTAATAATGTCCAGTCACTCCTATATACGAGGTCTTAAAATTTCATATACGAATGGTCTTATAACTCTTCTCAGTTTAACATTTTGTCCTCTACCACATCTTTTACAGGACCCTCTTTGTAAACAGTTCGGGATATTCGGTCAGTCTCACTTACTCTCCCTCTCTCTCTCTTTCGTACTTACTTGCACATTCTAGTCTGACCACCATATTAATCTGTAGAAGTTAAACTGAGATAACCTTCTGTACTTTTTTAGATTTATTTCCACCACGTCACCATATCTTATGAGGACTGTCACGTCCTCCGCGTTCTCAGTGCCCAAGTTAAGGACCCAACCCTTCTAGGGGACTTCATCCTCTACCGTTGGACAAGGTCATAAGAACGGACCCTATAGGGGGCCTGTCTCTTCGGATCACCTGACGTCAGGTACCCCAGTGTTCTCAGATTGTGCTGACTCATTGACTCGTGTCGTGAGTTGTTGTGTCTCTTCTACAGTGAACCAATCTACACTGTCTTTAGAACTATTTAGTTCTGTGAAGGGTAAACCCTTTCGACAAAACGGAGGTAGTTGAAGTCAAAGGACTACAGATTTTATCACTATTTAACATTCCTCTAATTTATTCCAGTATATACACCTCGAGACACAAGGATTGTCTACGGTCCGTTTGTACTCTTGGTAGAGATAAAGGGGACTTACGTCTCCCGAACAATAGTGGACGAAGTCCCCGTTATTAGTTGTGTCCAGATGAATTTTATCAAGAGAAGTGAAACGAATATCTTTCGTTTATATATTTTAAGATTCGACTTATGTGGTACCCTTATGAAAAGTAGGTACATCAATTATATTTTTGAAGATTTTACATAAAAGTCATCAGATCGAAGAAAATATGAAAGAGACACAAAATGATCCTCTAGTTACCATATTCTGTATGACCTCGGATCCCGTTTTCCTTTTTAGTTATTATTCATAGTATAGAGGTAAAATTTTAAAACGAATAACGAGTAGTAGTCAAAACGTTGGTAAAACAAAAAATTTCTATAACATATTAGAATTGTTGTTAAGAAAACCTTGAAAATTCAACACATGGAGTGAACGGAGTAGGATAATAAACTGGACCCTTTAAAACAAAAATCCACACCTAAGTCTATAAATCGAAGTACAGTGATATATTATGTAAAGTCCGACTTGGAGGAGTGTCATATAAGATAGTTTAATCGTTGTTCCTAACTTCGTCTTTCTTAGTGGTCGTCTTACCCTTCCCCCAATCAAATGGGATTGGTTCCTTTACTTTTAGAAGACTCACAAGGAGGAAAGGAAAGACAGAACACACTAATGGAGGACAGACGGGAGATTCTGACTTCCGGGGGCTCTCCACGTGTCGTACTTCAATCACAGTGAATTTTTGATCCGTAGAGGAGAAAAACAATTACTGTGAAAAGTGTTGTTTAATACTAAGTGAACTCTCAAGGAACCTGTCGTTCCTCTAGGTTGGTCAGGTAGGATTTTATTTAGTCAGGACTTATAAGTAACCTTCCTGACTACGACTTCGACTTTGAGGTTATGAAACCGGTGGACTACGTTTGTTGCCTGAGTAAGCTTTTCTGGGACTACGACCCTTTCTAACTTCCGTCCTTCTTTTCTCCTGTCATCTCCTACTCTACCAACTTACCGTAACGACTGAGTCACCTGTACTCGGACTCATTTAAAGCCCTCAACCACTACCTGTCCCTCCGGACCCCACGATGTCAGGTGCCCCAGTGTTTCTCAACCTTTTCTGACTCATTGACTTGACTTGACTTGACTTGTAAGTATTACGTGATTCGTGACTTTATAGAGTAAAAAAAGATGGAACAAATTAAGAGAGTTTCTTCGGTTCTCCTTTAATATTAAGTATTGTAAAGGGTCCACTCAGACTTTAAGTGTTTGTAACTGGTTGGGTGGTTTTCAAACAAGAAAGTGAAGTCATCGAGTAAGAACAGGCTGAGAAACGTTGGGGTACCTGACGTCGTGTGGTCCGAAGGGACAGGTAGTGGTTGAAGACGTCGAACGAGTTTGAGTACAGGTAACTAGGTCACTACGGTAGGTTGGTAAAGTAAGAGAAAGCAGGGGAAGAGGATGACGGAAGTTAGAGAGGGTCATAGTCCCAGAAAAGGTTTCAGTCAACAAACGTAGTCTACCAGTTTCTTAACTGTAAAGTCGAAGTCGTAGTCAGGAAGGTTACTTATAAGGAGTGATTAAAGGAAATCCTAATCGACCAACCTAGAGGAACGTCACTTTCCCTGAGAGTTTCAGAAGAGGTTGTGGTGTCAAATTTTCGTAGTTAAGAAACCGCTAGTCGAAAGAAATATGAGGTTTAAAGTGTAGGTATGTACTGATCACCTTTTCAGTATTGAGACTCATCTACCTGGAAACAACCGTTTTATTACAGGGACGAAAAATTACACGACAGATCCAACCAGTATTGAAAAGAATGTTCCTCGACGACGATGACGACGACGATTCAGCGAAGTCAGCACAGGTTGAGACACGCTGGGGTATCTGTCGTCGGGTGGTCCGAGGGGGTGGGGACCCTAAGAGGTCCGTCGTTGTGACCTCACCCAACGGTAACGGAAGGGGAATGTTCCTCGTTCGTAGAAAATTAAAGTACCGACGTCAGTGGTTTACGTCACTAAAACTTGTGTTTTTATTACAGACAGTGACAAAGGTACTTCACTACCTTTACCTACTGTACTAGAATCAAAAAACTCACAACTCAAAATTCGGTCGAAAAGGTGAGAGGAGAAAGTGAAAATAGTTCTCCGAGAAATCAAGTGAAAAGACGGTATCCCACCACAGAAGAAGTATAGACTCTAATAACCATAAAGAGGGTCGTTAGAACTAAGGTCGAACACGAAGCAGGTCGGTCCGTAAAGTGTACAACGTAAGACGTATATTTAATTTATTCGTCCCACTGTTGTATGTCGGTACTACATGAGGAAAGGGTTAAACCTCAGTCAGACAATAAAGTACAGACCAAGATTCATAACGAAGAACTGGACGTGTGGCTAAAGAGTTCTCCGTCCATTCCAACAGACCTTAAGGTTTGAGAACTTCTTAAAAGGTGTCAAACAACACTCGATGTCTCAGTTTCCGAAACACATTAGAGAAACATTACGTGATTCGTGACTTTATAGACTAAAAAAAAGACGAAACACAGAGAGACACATTAAACACATAATTGAAACACATTAATGTTTCCACATTAGTGATTTCGTCTTTATCTACAAAAAAACCTTGAGAGAACGAAAAGGTTACTTTTCGTCAGGAAGGTTACTTGTGAGTCCTGATTAGAGGAAATCCTATCTGACCGACCTCTAGGAACGTCAGGTTCTCTGAGTTCTCAGAAGAGGTTGTGATGTCAAGTTTTCGTAATTAAAAAACTACGAGTTGAAAGAAATATTAGGTTAAGAGTGTAGGTATGTACTGATGACCTTTTTGGTATCGGAACTACTCTACCTGGAAACAACCATTTCATTAAAGAGACGAAAAATTATACGACGGATCCAACTAGTATCGAAAGGAAGGTTCCTCATTCACAGAAAATTAAAGTACCGACGTCATAACACGGGTAGAAAGGTACTGTACAAGGAAACCATAGAGATTAAAAGAACTTCTAGAGATCAAAAAGGGTAAGATACCAAAAGGAGGTAAAGAAACGTAACTAGTGACTCCTTCCGAAAGAATAGAGAGGAACGACAAGAAACCTTGAGACGTAAGTTTACCCATACAAAGGAAAAGAGGAAACGGAAATTGAAGAGAAGAAAGGAGTCGAGAAACATTCCGAAGGATTCTGTTTCTAAAACGGAAAAACATATAGAAGAACTCCTACAAGAACTAGTGACACAAGACATGTTACAGTACTTGGAGACAGGTATCAAGAAGTCCGTGAGATAGTCTAGATTAGGGAATTTAGATAAACAGTGAAGGTGACATATTAAAATTCCCTAAACTAAATGTAGTATTGACTTACCAGATCACAAAGGGAATGAAAGAAGTTAAATTCAGACTTAAACCGTTATTACTCAAGTACTAGACTCGGTGCCAGTCGAGGGTCAGAACTAAAACGACTGACATACCTCGAAGAGATAGACGCTGACTTTTCTTATACTAGTCAGACTAAAGTCATGACTGGTAGACCACTACAGGTACACATCTCAGAAGAGAACACAACAACCTTCTCCCATAAACGATACTAGTCTCGTGAGAGAACCCCTTTGACACATTCGGAAACGGAAGAAAGTAAAACGTGATGTTGTGGTTTAAACGGACAATGAGGTCCATAGAGAACTAAAGGGTGAAAACGTAAGGTCAAGGGATAAGTTTTCCCGTAGAAAAAACCCACAATCAAGATCTTCCAGAACATCTAGAAGTATCTTGACAGTTGTAGTCGAAGAAGTGGTAATGACCACCCCGTATCTGAACCTAATAACACTATGACTTACCAAACGAAACCTTTGCTAGAAAGACAGTATAAACTCTAACGAGGGTTCATGACGTAAAGTCTGAGAAAACAACTAATACTCCCGATGAGGTAAAGAAGATTCCCTAAGAACGGGGTATCATCATCTATATTACCAGTAGACTTACTTTAACTAGGTAAGGTTAGGTGAAATCAAGTGACTAAGGATTTTTCAACTACAAATGAGAACGGTAGAAGACTAACTAGTGAAGATTAAATGGAACTAAAAGTCTGGATTGTAAGGTCCAAGGATAAGTCATAACGAGAAATGTCGTAGTCGGAAATGAAGGTAGTGGTCAGTGTAGGTGTTGAGTCACCACAAAAACGAAACCGAGGCAAAGAAGTAAGAAAGGTCTCAATAGAGAGGTGACTAGAGGTCATCGTATAACCCGTGGATGACTGGACCCCTTAAGTAGAAAGTCACAGTATAGAAAAACGAAAAAGGATAACAAGTACCCCAAGAGTTCCGTTATTATGAATTCACCAAACGGTAAGGGAAAAGGTCACCTGGTACAAAAACAGTCTTGAGAGGTGTTACTGGGCAAGTAGAACCTACTAGGATGTGAGTTCACAACAAGAAACTTAAAAGAGTTAATACTGTCGGAAAGAGTTCTAAATTTTTTTTTTTTTTTAATCTAAACCTTAAGACTTGAAACCTTTAGTCTTAATCTGATCGTTAGTGATCCGGGGCTCAACTTTTTAGAAGTACTAGACGCATTTTGATCTTTGTAGAACTAATCTGTAGTAACTTTTGTCGGTAAGAGGATCAAGATGGTTATATCCGATCAGTTAAAAAGAGAAGGTATTATTAGGGGAACTATGTTGTGTGTTTTTCATTTTCACGTTTGGACACTTATTTTTTTTTTTACTATGTTCCCCTTATAAAACCTTCTCTTTTTAACCGGTCCAATATAACCGTCTAGAACCTCTTTTCTTATGGTCCTTCTCAGATCTTTTCATTCTATGTCCAGTGATTAGTCTATCTTCAACCGGGCTCCTTTTGAACCCGAAAGGGTCCGTTCGTCCCTAGCAGCCAGTGAGATCTCATGTGACCTCCAAGTTGCGGAGTGAGTCTTGACCATCTTGAGTTATTCCATTCGTTTTAGTTCACACAATTAAACCTCTACCCCACCCCCCATCCATTGAGTCCACCACCCTACCCGGTCTAACTTTGTACATTCACATCTGTTCTCTCAGTTTTAATAGTGAGTCAATAAATTTTTAGAGAAACGAATTATTTCATCCGGTATATACATGTGTCACAACATTTCATTTTTTATTATTTCGAGTATTAACTCTTCATCTTGTTTAAAATACTCTTAAGTCTCTCTTATCTCTTGGAGGTTATGTCACTCTACTCTGTCCTCCGTAATATTGACTCTAATCGAACGGTAATTTATCTAAATCCTTCTTTCTTTTTCTACACTGTAGTCTTACACGTACTCTACGTGCCAAATATGTAGTCTGGACGGAAAAATAAACTTACTTTACATTTCCACTTTCTGTCGATACATTCTATCATAAAGCTTAATTGAGGTCTTAACCAGAAATTACAGTCCTATTTATAAAGTGTAAAATAAGCAGTTTGTAGTTACTTGATTAGTGAGTTTGTAAAGACTGGTCCCTTTACGCATTATTTCGACTTGAGACGTAGTCTCTTTAACATATCTGTTACCACTTGTATATCGAAACCTTAGCCTCAGTGACCCATATCTTTCCAGAACGTTTTTTGTACTATTAAAATGTCTTTACTCTCTGTTTTCGAGCTTCCTTAGTCTCCTCTACTTTTCTTACTCTATCACTTTTATAATCTTAAGTTTCGTCACACCGTTTTTTCCTATTTGAGTCCGAAATCTCTCTGTCTGCCTCGAGGTGACTAAAGGGACTAGGAGTCGAAGGACTGTAATACTGGAGTTCTTCTTAGTAGTTGAAAAAAGTTCTGAGTCTAGAGTAGAGATTTTATTCCTATGATAAGTCCCTGGACGCTATTTAATGATTTTATACTGTTGTCTACATTTCAGATAAAGCGTTACTGACAGTAGATCTGGACGTCACTTGACATTACAGTATTTAATTGTCTTTAACCGTTGACTAGTGTCAACTGTCATTTATCAAATCTTTACAGTTTCTATAGAAGTTTTAAAATAAAATCTCAATATACTCTAAGGAGTTTTCAAATACTATATCAATAGTTTATAGAGGGAGGTATCAATATTTATTTAGTAGACCGAAGTTCAAGGTCAGAAACAGCTCCTTAGTCTTAGTGTTCTCAAAAACGTTATAAGGATGAACGAGGTAGTCTCACGTTTACGGAATCAGACACTATTGGAGGGGACCTCGGAGAAGGAAAAGGTGAAAGTGTTCGATTAAGAAGAATGACGAACCTCTAGGACTACTACCTACCTCTAAACGTACAATTCCACATTTCACCCTGGTTCTTAAAAGGTCCTCGTCGGTGGGTCGTGTTTCAATATTTTTACAGAACTTACTACTGTTAAATCTTCTGGATTACTAGGTTGGATTTACCTTTTATTTGGATTTACAGCACGTTTTGGTAAGGGTTCTTTACAACTGAATGAAGTTTCCCTCAAGTAAAACGTACGGTGTAACCAGGAGAGACTTCTACTAATTTTTTTTTTTTTTAATTTTTTCGTTTAACTCCCGTAAGACACGAGGGGTACGTCGGTTATTCCTTTTTACTCTTATAGTCGCAAGTGTAACCTTTAAGTGTACTGATCTCTTATATATAGGTATACCGAACCTTACAGGGAGCCGGTTATTGAGAACCTTCCTTTAATATTCACGTGATTCCCCGTAGTAATTGTTACTATAAGAGAATTAGAATGTCGTTACATAAAGTCAAATACCTTGAATATGACCGTAAATGTCTTGAAACCCCTTTCATGACTTATACCCTAATTAGTGGTACCAATTTCTACACTTACATGTTTATCATTCTGATAAAACTTTCGTACGTAGAAGAAAGTCAAAGTTGTCCACATCCTTTATACCTAGACATACCTTGTAGTTACGGAAACATATTTATATAGATAGATCATTATATCCACCACGATATAATATCATTATATCATATAATATATATATCGTAATATATGATATAATATATATATGTATATATATACGTGTGATATATATTACATAACGTATATGTCTACCACGATATTATATCATTGTGTCCACCACAATCACCATTTCTTGGGTGACCGGTTACGTCCTCTGTATTCTCTGTGTCGAAGCTAGGGACCCAACCCTTCTAGGGGACCTCTTCCTTTACCGTTAGACAAAGTCAAAAGAACGGACCTTTTGAGGTAACTGTTTCCTCGGACCACCCAATATCAGTTACCCCAACGTTTCTCAACCTGTACTGACTTAACTGATTCGTACGTATGTGTGTGTCATTTCTTTTACCTTCCCCGAAGACATTCTTAGGTAATGGTTATACTCGTGTAATTCTTCTGATTTTAGTTAACACAAAACAATGTCTTTTGAATTAAGTGTTTTGTTAACAATTCTATAGGTGTCCTGACATCCGTGAAAACTCAATCTTCTCGAGTTCGATTGTGCAAAAATACTCTCCATCTATACTAAGTTAGTAAACGACCATTCATTGTAAGAGAAGGAAGGAGACGGATACTTTACCAACGGAATCGTTGTGTCCACGGGTCTACAGAGTAGGACTTGTGACAGAAAAGAAAAGGATCCGAAACCAGATGAGAGATTACACACTCTAAACTAATTTTTCTTTTCTATGTCTGAAATTTTTTTACAGAATGCCTATAAGTTGTTTTTTTCCTGTATTTTTACCCCTCAAAATCTGTGAAAGGGGTGGTGGTGGTGGTGTGTCATTAAACACAACAAGTGTGTCACACTACACCCGTTGGAAGGACGAGACTGACACTTCAAGGGACCGTGGTACGAGTGAGATGATGGGGATTTCAAGACATTATTAAGTATACACCTAGGAAGTAAACGGACGAGACAGGACTAATTATAAAGGACGTCCTTTTACGACTTACCCATTCCGAGACTATCCTTATTCGTAGGACAAAGTTTCCTGGAGCGACTGAGTTTTGAGTGGGACACGGGACCGTCTCCATAAAATTGTTCCTCCTTTGTTCAGTAATAAAATGTAGTCGTGAACGAATGAACGGTCTCGTTTTTTACTAGTAAAACTATTGGAGGAAACGATCGTTTGTCTTACCATAGATTTCACATCCGTCCTTGAGGGGACCGTCAGGTTGTGAACTTTGAGACACGAAGGTGACGCCTCCCCTTACTTAAATTTCCCGAAGGGACCACCGAGTCGCCATTTCTTAGACGAACGTTACGTCTTCTGAACGTCCTCCGTATTCAAACTAGAGACCAGTCCTTCTAGGGGACCCCGTCCTTTACCGTTGGGTAAGGTCATAAGAACGGACCCTTTAGGGTACCTGTCTCCTCAGAACGTCCGGTATGTCAGGTACCCTGACGTTTCTCAGTCTGCACTGACTCGTTGATTTATTGTTGTCGTTGTTCCTTGGTTTTAGGATGTACGGTACTCTGTACCGGTTTTTAATTCCGTGTGTAAATCCGATTTTCATCCGTGTGTACAGATTTATCAAAGTCGTCTCCAATAACGGTGTCTTCATAATACCTCAGACCTAAAATGGACATGAACGATACATGTGTCTGACTCAATTGATTAATTAACCGGACATGTATGAAAAGTAATTTGATACGTAAAAGAGTAATCGTCGTGTAACAGGATTGGTACGGGGAGTGGGAGGTAACGGGATACTGACGTAATAGAGGTCTCCCGTCAATTAAAAGTGATCCCGTCATACTACGATAAACAACTAGTATAATTCACGTAAGATAGAGTCTGTGTCTTGAAAACATACGTTATTTACGGATTACCGTTTTGACAATCCGTAATGTCTCCCAAACACCCGTCTCCTGCGAAACGACGTGTTGATTGGTGTGTAATATTCATCGACAGTCACCGTAGTTCGAGAGAGACTCCACCCTATGGTCACTCCTTTATAGTAAACCAATTCTGGTCGAGAAGAATCCTTCTACCTTAAGACGTACAAAGACATAAAAAGAGGGAGTTTTCCCAACGAAGAGAGTTCACCTGATACACTCTATGAGGGGACAGACTCCTACCGTTGTGGTTGAAGTCCGGTTACTGAACTTTCTGTGACGTTTGAGTGAACTATTTTCTCGTCCTCCGTCACTCTGGAAAATGTACGAAAGAAAGAAGGAAAGAAAGAAAAAAAAAAAAAAAAAAAAAAAAAAAAGTAATCATCTCAATTGACGGACTGCGTCTGTACTAATATACCTAGATCAAGAGTGTACAAACGTTAAGTCCTGGGTACACTAAGTATTTACAAGGTACTCAGACAAGATAACTGTCGGTATCTCTTTGAGTTTTAAGGGGTATTTAGTCATATACTTTGTTTGAAAACATCTTTGATAAAAGAGTCAAATTTTATTTCCACCCTCAACCCCCGTACGATGACATGATGACTAAGATAGTGAAAACTTACGAACTCTAAATTAAGAAACAAATTAAACAGTTTGACAGAAGGTTTACGAGTAAAAACCATATCTTTCAATGTGTTTTATGAATGACCCTAAGAGAAGACACTAAGATATCTACAGAAATGTAAAATAAAAGAAAGACGAGGGACGTTTTACACTTAGAGTCTAGTTACTTTCACATTTCCTCGGGTTACGATCAATAGGAATACGATCAATCAGGAATACGATCAAGAGATGTTGATGAGTGTCTTTACACAAACATGTAGTTTATACTACAGTGACACATCGAGATTTTTGATCACTACGATATTAAAGTCACAATATAATATTTGAGACATAGGGGAGGGAATTCCGAAACGTCATACTTCGTCTACCATTCTCCTCTCCAATCCACTTCGCGATTCTTATACACTGTAATTCTTTATAGTGTGTGTTGTAAGTTAGAGGAACTAACTTTCCGTCTAAGAAGTGTTGTCAGAAATTTGAGAAAAGTAAATAACCCACCTTTCTGAATTAAACATCGAACAGATAGAAATAATATGTTATAGAGAAATGATAATGAACGATTTGTTTAGATATTACTATCAAAAGAGTAGGAATTTCTCTCCTATTATCTTCGAGGTTGGAGTTCGTCAACTATAGTCCTAATTTACACGTACTGTAGTGTATTTGATAAATCTTTTGTGTTAGACAGTGTGTATTATGTACGAGTCGAAGTTGATCAGTAATAATTGTAGGTATAATATAAGGTAATTCTTTTTTCTTTCGTGTTGACCTGAGGTCTGAGTCTTAAAATCCGTCCGTAAGTCCGTAATTAAAGAACGATCTTAAGTATTTGAACGAAACAAGAGTGGTTACAATACCAAAGGATGATGATTGCGTACACAACACACACACCTACACGATGTCACAAACGAAATACTTATTCAAATAAGTTCCTTCTTTTGTAAATTTTCTTTACAATTTATTCAGTGTAAAGTGAAGAACGTGACTGTATTGTTTTAGAGACTTATTTTACTGAATGTGAACCCTGATGTATCATTTGTCACACGGTCCAAGGTAGAAGAGTAACTGCGTACCGAAGGGACGACCAGTTCACGGTGTACGGTGTACCAGTTAGTACAATAGATTTTGCGACAGTGTAAGAGGGAGATTCAAACCAAGTAAAAGAGGTTCTTTAGTAGAAGTTAATATGACTCGACATTATTAGAAGTATAAAAGAAAGACTCCTGTTAAAACAAAAGTATTTTCTCGAAACACCAGTTTGTCATATCAGTGAGACCTGAGGCGGGAAACTACCTACACTCTGATACCTTCTCTAAGAGGTTTAAAAGGAGTAAAAATCATATTTCCTATATTTTTATTGTTGATGATACAATCATGTTACTAATTTACAGTACGTGTCATACTTTGAGTCTTCTCGGACGAGTTTGGGTTATTTACACGTCACTATACTACCAATACGAACATCAAATCTTGACGTAGACGAAAATCAAAGGAAAGAAAATAGACGGAAGAAGAGAAGGAAGAAACAAGAAGGAAAACGTTGACAAGAAACTTGGTGTCGGGAAAATTTATACTACAGATTTTATATCTGTCCTGTCAGAGACGAGAATAAGGTTTGATAGAGTGACCTTTGACACGAACAAGTTAACTAAAAACAAATAACTTCGAAATCAAATCTATAAGAAATTTTCTAAAAACTCAAACGAATTTTATTTTTTTTTCGTAAATTCTGGTGAATTTAAATTTATAATTTAAGTTTATAATATACCTCCCTTACATAATATTTGTACAGTTTATGAAGTCGATCATCTTAATAATATTACCTTATATTTAAGTTGACACATCAGAACTGTCGGATGCGTAGTCCTATAACACTGACCAATACGTAGACTACTCATAAAAGTCTCAAAAGGATCTGGATAAGGACGGATTTCCGATTTTCGACGGAAGGTTTTCAATCTAGTCGTCATCGATTAGGTATTTAAATAAAGGGATTCAAAAAGACGACCCCTTATAGACAGTATATTCGTACCACCTTAAAATAATTTATATTGATTCAGTTCGATATACAAATCGTCTTGTAAAACACGTCAAACGGTGACCAAAACACAAAAGTATATTTTGTAAGTCGATATTTAAGCGTAAACTATATAGTGGGTGGTTGACTGGTTTGACTTACGTAATACGTCATTAACCTCGACTCTTTTTTAAAAACCTATCAACTATATAGTTGTTTGTTAAAGACAGGTAAAAATTTCTTAAAATGACAAATGTCTCACAAAATTTTATATAATAGTGAAAACCTTTGTGTCTACTTTACATAATCTTTCTAGAGGTCCGAACTTAAATTTACTAAACATAAGTCGAGACGGGTAACGTCGGAATATTGACAAGTGATTAACAAAATTGAAGGGGAACAGTAGAGTAGGGAGTTCTTACTGAGACGTCTATCCGTATAGGTTCAATCGTGTTTAAAATTAATAATGTTGTAGATACTTCCTTAAAACCGTATCTAACGATATTTTTTTATTTTGTTGATACAAATGTCGGGTTGCATTGTCACTAGTTTTTACGTAAAGTAAGGGCACCTAAAGAAAAACCGGTTACAGGGAAACTGAAGTCTATTATCCTACTTTAAGGAAGTGAAAGTCTTGAAAAAGTCATTGGACGGGAGAACTTTGAGATAGGGATACGTGAAGACCGTTCACCTTTTGAAGGTATCTCGGACCATAAGTAACAGTTTTTACTTGTTGGTTGGTTTGTTAGTTGAGACCATAAAGTCTATTATAACCTGTGAAGAAAAAAATCTATACAAATTACAGAATAAACGGTTTCGGAAGCTGACACACCTAGTGTTATTTGACACCTTTTAAGACTTTCTCTACCCTTATGGTCTGGTGGACTGGACGGAGAACTCTTTAGACATACGTCCGGTCCTTCGTTGTCAATCTTGACCTGTACCTTGTTGTCGGACCAAGGTTTATCCTTTTCCCCACGTAGTTCCGACATATAACAGTGGGACGAATAAATTGAATATACGTCTCATCTAGTACTCTTTGCGACCTGACCTTCTTTGTGTTTGACCTTAGTTCTAACGGCCCTCTTTATAGTTATTGGAGTCTATACATCTACTGTGGTGGGAATACCGTCTGTCACTTCTCCTTGATTTTTCAGAGAACTACTTTCACTTACTCCTCTCACTTTTTCAACCGAATTTCGAGTTGTAAGTCTTTTGCTTCTAGTACCGTAGGCCAGGGTAGTGAAGTACCCTTTATCTACCGCTTTGTCACCTTTGTCACAGTCTGAAATATAAAAACCCCGAGGTTTTAGTGACATCTACCACTGACGTCGGTACTTTAATTTTCTGCGAATGAGGAACCTTCTTTTCAACACTGGTTGGATCTATCGTATAAGTTTTCGTCTCTGTAATGAAACGGCTGATTCCAGGCAGATCAGTTCCTATACCAAAAAGGACGCCAGTACATACCTACACTCTCAATCTGACACTTCTTCCGACTCGCGGCTTGTTAACTACGAAAACTTGACACCACAACCTCTTCTGGGAACTCTTAGGGAACCTGACGTTCCTCTAGGTCGGTCAGGTAAGACTTCCTCTAGTCGGGACCCTAAAAGAACCTTCCTTACTACGATTTCGACTTTGAGGTCATGAAACCGGTGGAGTACGGTTCTCAACTTAGTAACCTTTTCGCTCCCTACGACCCTCCCTAACTCCCGTCCTCCTCTTCCCCTACTGGCTCCTACTCTACCGACCTATCGTAGTGCCTGAGCTACCTGCACTCAGACTCACTTGAGACCTTCAACCATTATCTGTCCCTCCGGACCGCACGACGCTAAGTACCCCAGCACTTCTCAGCCTGTGCTGACTCGCTGACTTGACTTGACTTGACTTACAGAATAAAACCCGTGGGGACCACCGAGTTACCATTTTCTTAGACGGACGGTTACGTTCTCTGGACCAAAGGTAGAGACCCAGACCTTCTAGGGGACCTCTTCCTTTACTGTTGGGTGCGGTCGTAAGAAGGGACCCTTTAGGGTACCTTTCTTCCTCGGACCGTCCGATCTGAGGCACCCCAGTGTCTCAGTCTACACTGAATCGTTGATTTGTTGTTTTTACAGAATAAAACGATTTTAAAAAGACTGGTTAAAACGATATAATGGTCACTATTGAAGGCGGGAGAAGATGTTTCAATCTCCTCCTTGTGGTCTATCGTTATTTACCCCTTTTCACACACACACGGGGGTCATCTATCTACCCTCCCTGAAACCTACTTCCTGGTCACAATAAGTTACGACGACAAAATATTAAATCTATTTAGGTAAATTTTATCAAGAGAGATTACAGATTAGCCATTTCTTTTTTCTTTTAATTTACTGTTCTCCTCAGTATCTTTTCATCCAAAGAAGTGAGGATTCTCCCAAAAACAAACAAAAGGGGAAACACATGACTATTAACTAAATTAATATTAAATGTTATATACCACATGATACGAGTATCCATGGACTACGATCAAGTCAGGAAATAGATAATAGACGTAGAGATATAGAAATAGAGACAGACATAGATAGAGATAGAGAGAGATCAAACCAAAACCTGAATACTAGTCTAGGGGTGGGAGTAAGTAGTAAGAACTGTGTATGGACATATTCTTGGTTCAATAAGTTGATCTATAAACATTTTATATACCTTAATTGATAAAAAAAGAATTAAATTTCCGTGTTATGACACGATAATTATAGAAAAATTAACGATTTATTAAAATTTTTTACATAGTGACGANATCCATGGACTACGATCAAGTCAGAAATAGATAATAGGGGTAGAGATATAGAAATAGAGACAGACATAGAGTAAGTAGTAAGAACTGTGTATGGACATATTCTTGGTTCAATAAGTTGATCTATAAACATTTTATATACCTTAATTGATAAAAAAAGAATTAAATTTCCGTGTTATGACACGATAATTATAGAAAAATTAACGATTTATTAAAATTTTTTACATAGTGACGACTGGATACCGAGTGAAGAAACATGAGAAGGTGTTCTAAGGTAAGGTACATGAGGACTTAGGATCAAGGATAAGGACGACTGGATACCGAGTGAAGAAACATGAGAAGGTGTTCTAAGGTAAGGTACACGAGGACTTAGGATCAAAGATAAGGTGGACGTTGTCTGTAGATCTAACGGAGTCTAAGGAACGATATAATCCACGGTGTTGGGAAAGACGTATAAAGGGAGTGTTTAATACACTTTCATAAAGGATCCTTGAGTGGATTCCGACTTTGACGAGACAGTACCCCATACATATGAGTAGTATACTGAATTACAGTGGTCTATAATGATGGTAGTCGTCGTGTGTTTATAAGGACAACGAGGTCTAAGAAGGGTTGTCAACCCATCTGACTTGAAAGATTACAAACAGAGATGAACCATCTATCATCCGAAGGGTCTACCGAGTCACGATTTCTTAGACGAACGTTTACGTCCTCTACGTTCTCTGTGCCCAAACTAAGGACCAAACCTGTCTAAGGAACCTCTTCCTTTACCGTTGGGTGAGGTCATAAGAAAGGACCTTTTTTAGGGTACCTGTCTCCTCGGACCGTCGGATGTCGGGTATCCTAGAGTTTCTCAGTCTGTGTTGACTCGTTGACTCACACGAGTGTGTGTGTGTGTGTGTTACCCATATATCATCCTCGAGTACTAGTAAAATTGAGTGTAAATAGGTTGTTATTCAACTGATAAAATATAATGAGTACGGATCTTGATTTAAAAATTTCTGATATAAAATCTTGACAAAAGTTAAATGTTATTTTAACTCCATTTTATTTCCCTAAAGAATATATAAGAGACGAACGTGAGTACGTATGGGAGAGGGGAATAGTTGTAGGGAATGGTCTGGCCATACAAACAATGTTGACTACTTGAATTTGACTGTGGTGGTAATAGTAGGTTTCAAGTGTCTAAAGTAATACCAAGTGAAAACCAAAACATTATAAATACCTAAACCTGTTTACTTATTACTGTATATAGGTGGTAATACTATAGTTCATCCCATAAAAGTAACAGGATTTTTAAGAGATATAAGACGAATAAGTAGAGAGGGGTCGGGGAAGGGATGGGAACCCCTTGGTGACTAAAAAAGAAATAGAGGTATAAAATCGGAAAAGGTCTTACAGTTTATCAACCTTAACATGTCATACATCGAAAAAACTTAAGTGAGTGAATAATAACTTAATTTTTCTATACGAGTGAATAATACCTGAAAGGACTATCAAGTCAACCATTTCTTAGACGGACGTTACGTCTTCCGAGACCAAGTTGAGTGCCCAGTCCCTCTAGACGACCTCTTCTCTATCCGATGGGTAAGGTCATAAGAACCCGATGGGTACACCGAGTCGACCGTTTCTTAGACGGACGTTACGTCCTCTGGACCCAAACTAAGGACCCAACTCTTCTAGTGGACCTCTTTCCTTTCCGATGGGTCAGGTCTTAAGACCGGACCTCTTAAGGTAACTGACATATCAGGTAACCCAACGTTTCTTTACCTGCACTGACTCACTGAAAGTAAGTGAATAGTAATAATTAAATTCCAAAGAGTACAGACAGTACTAAAGTATAATGTAAGTAAAATCACGACTTATTATAGGGTAACAGACCTACATGGTGTAAAGTAGAGAAGTAAATGATTTCCTGTAAAATCGATAATGGTTGAAAACCGTTAATACTTATATAGACGATATTTGTAGGTACACGTCTAAATACACACCTACTTTAAAAAGTTGAGGAAACTTATTTATGGTTCCTTTCATTAATGATCTAGTATACCACCTTCACACACACTGAAACAAATTTTCTAAATTTTTTTCTGTTTGACAGAACGTTTCACCGATATCGACATATGGTAAGTCGTAAGGATGATCCACACTTACTCTCTGATATAAATACTGTCACACAAACACCTTAAAGATAAGATAAGATAGTGAGGTAAACAGATAATAAACGTTTATGGTGTATCAGGACTAATGACGTCGTAATATCATTCAGAACTTCATACCATCGTAGTTAGAAGGTTGAGACAAAAACAGTAAGTTATAACATAACCGGTAAGTTTCAGAAAACGAAGAGATATATTCAAAAAATCTTAGTCAAACAGTCATAGAACTGTGTTTTATTGAACGACTTTAAAACTAACCCTAAAGTAACTTAATTGTATAGTTCAGCTTTTCTTGACTGAAAAACCGTTATAACTCAGAAGGATATGTACTTATTCCCGAAGAAACCACCGAGTCGAACATTTCTTAGACGGACGTTACGGTCTTTGGTCGTAAGGTAGGGACCCGAAGGGGACCTCTTCCCTTCCCTATGAGTGAAGTCATAAGACCTTACCTCTTGAGGTACCTAACATATCAGATACCCCAGCGTTTTTCAGTTGATAGGGTAGGGGGTAAATAAAGAAAAAAACGTAGTCTTAAATCATCAAAAGACGTGTATCTAAACTGTACATGACCAAGGTTTATCCTTTTCCTCATGCAGTTCCGACATATAACAGTGGGACGAATAAATTGAATATACGTCTCATGTAGTACTCTTTACGACCTGACCTTCTTTGTGTTCGACCTTAGTTCTAACGGCCCTCTTTATACTTGTTGGAGTCTATATGTCTACTGTGGTGGGAATACCGTCTTTCACTTCTCGTTGATTTTTCGGAGAACTACTTTCACTTTCTCCTCTCACTTTTTCAACCGAATTTCGAGTTGTAAGTCTTTTGCTTCTAGTACCGTAGGACAGGGTAGTGAAGTACCCTTTATCTACCGCTTTCTCACCCTTGTCACAGTCTGAAATAAAACCCCCCGAGGTTATAGTAACGTCTACCACTGTCGTCGGTACTTTAATTTTCTGCGAATGAGGAACCTTCTTTTCAATACTGGTTGGATCTATCGTATAAGTTTTCGTCTCTGTAATGAAACGGCTGATTCCAGGCAGATCAGTTCCTATACCAAAAAGGACACCAGTACATACCTACACTCTTAACCTGACACTTCTCCCGACTCGTGACTTCTTAACTACGAAAACTTGACACCACAATCTCTTCTGAGAACTCTCACGGAACCTACGTTCCTCTAGGTTGTTCAGGTAAGACTTCCTCTAGTCGGGACCCTAAAGAAACCTTCCTTACTATGATTTCGACTTTGAGGTCATGAAATCGGTGGAGTACACTTCTCAACTGAGTAACCTTTTCTGAAACTACGACCCTCCCTAACCCCCGTTCTCTTCTTCCCCTACTGTCTCCTACTCTACCGACCTACCGTAGTTACTGAGCTACCTGCACTCAGATTCACTTGAGGCCCACAACCACTACCTGTCCCTCCGGACCGCACGACACTAAGTACCCCAGCGTCTCTCAACCTGTGCTGACTCGCTGACTTGACTTTACTTGACTTGACTTGAACTATATAAATGTGTATTTATAAATTTAAATGTCCCTTCACGATGATATTTGTCAAAAATTAAAGTTTAATACAAAAATTAAAGTTTAAGGTAAACAAGTACCAACCATATCTTTTTTTTTGACTAAAAACATGTAATTGAAACATAGAACGTTGGAACGAATAATCAAGGTACTCCTAAGAAAAACAGTTAATAAAACCTAAAGCTAAATTATTTGTACAGTAGGTACTTGTCTTTGTCAAAGTTCAGAAGGGACATGTGTGTGTGTGTATATGTGTGAAAAAATCGTCTGATGAAAAAAGGGGGGGAAAGATAAACTTCATATCACTAAATGTCATAACCTCTTCATTTACCGTTGGCTGAGGTCACAAGAACGGACCTCTTAGGGTCCGTACCGCCTCGGACCACCCGACGACAGGTACCTCAGTGTGTGTCAACCTGTACTGACTGCACTGAATCGTCATCGTCGTCGTCTAAATGTCATAACACAATCAAAGTCCACATCTCGTTTCACTAAGTCAATAAAAAAGTCTAATATAAGGTAATATCCAATAATGTTTTATAACCTATATTAAAGAGTACGAAATGTTATTTAGAAACAAAGAATAGATAAAATTCATATTGTTAAACATAGACAATTAGAGTATGAGATTAAACCTTGTTTGGTTCTCCCCTGTTTAATAGGGAAACCGTTGGTATTCAAAAAGAAGATATAAGATCGAACAAAGACGAAATATGTGTTCAAGTAAACATAATAAAAAGCTAAGGTGTATATTAACTATAGTATATCATTAACTGAAAGATACTGAGTGAAGTGATTCATATATTATAAGAGATCAAGGTAGGGACAACGACATTTGTCGTCATAAAGTAACAAAATTCAGACTCACTATAAGGAAATGTACATAGAAAGGTTATAAGTATCGTCGTGATAAATACTGTTCGTTCTATATTATTGTTGGGTTGACGGGAAATCGTCAGATGAAAAATTAGTTTCACTGATTGTAATACTCCTGATGAATATAAGGAAAGATATTTAAAGGATAAATTAGAGAAAGTAAGAAAAATACAATTTAAAACACAAAAGAAACAATAATTGAAAGTCGCAATGACCAATTTCGTATCTGAACCTAATGGTGCTGTAACTTACCAAACGGAATCTTCACTTGTCTCTAGTAAGACAGCAAAAACTCTAACGTAGGTTCATGACGTAAAGTCTGAGAACAACTGATACTACCCATGAGGTAAAGAAGATTCCAGAAGGAAGGGTATCATCATCTATATTACCAGTAGATTCAATTTATGTGGTTAAAGTCAGGTAGAATCAAGTGACTAAAGATCTTACAGTTACAAGTGAAAACAGTAGAGGACAAACTGGTGAAGGTTAAACGGAACTAAGTACCTGGATTGTAAGGTCCAAGGATACGTCATAACAAGAAATGTCGTAGTTTGGGACGAAGGTAGTGGTCAGGGTAAGTGTTGACCGACAACAAAAACGAAACCGAGGTAGGGAAGTAAGGAAGACCTCAATAAAGAGGTGACTAGAGGTCATCGTATAACCCGTGGATGGCTGGACCTCTCAAGTAGAAAGTCACAAGATAGTAAAAACGGAAAAGTATGACAAGTGTCCGAAGAGTTCCGTTCTTATGACTTCACCAAACGGTAACGGAAAAGGTAACCTGGTGTAAGACAGTCTCGAGAGGTGGTACTGGACAGAACACACCGGGGTGTACCGTACCGAATCAAAGTAACTCAATCTGTTCCGACACCAGGTACACTAGTGTAACCGATCAACAGACACTGACATCATAGTCAGACAAACGGGAGACTAGGGGAGAGAGTCACGGATGGCAGAATGAACCCAAAGAGAATGGAACCTGTACCCCAG
Organism: Capra ibex; assembly: GCA_006410555.1. Classification (NCBI taxonomy): domain Eukaryota; kingdom Metazoa; phylum Chordata; class Mammalia; order Artiodactyla; family Bovidae; genus Capra; species Capra ibex. Next base: position 40,540,772 of record SJYO01040405.1, on the reverse strand, counting down.
AACAAGTACCTTGTTGTCTGACCAAGATTTATCCTTTTCCTCATACAGTTCCCATATACAACAATGGGACGAATAAATTGAAGATACGTCTCATGTAGTACTCTTTGCGACCCGACCTTCTTCGTGCTCGACCTTAGTTCAAACGGCCCTCTTTATAGTTATTGGAGTCTATACGTCTACTATGGTGGGAATACCGTCTTTCACTTCTTTTCGATTTCTCGGAGAACTACTTTCACTTTCTCTTCTCACTTTTTCAACCGAATTGTGAGTTGTAAGTCTTTTGCTTCTAGTACCGTAGACCAGGGTAGTGAAGTACCGTCTATCTACCCCTTTGTCACCTTCGTCACCGACTGAAATAAAAAGACATGAGGTTCTAACGACGTCTATCACTCACGTCGGTACTTTAACTTTTTGTGAATGAGGAACCTTCCTTTCAATACTGGTCGGATCTGTCGTACAATTTTTCGTCTCTGTAATAAAACGGTTGTTTCCAGACAGATCAATTCAGATACCAAAAAGGTCACCAGTATATACCTATACTCTCAACCTGACACTTCTTTCGACNAAATAAAAAGACATGAGGTTCTAACGACGTCTACCACTCACGTCGGTACTTTAACTTTTTGTGAATGAGGAACCTTCCTTTCAATACTGGTCGGATCTGTCGTACAATTTTTCGTCTCTGTAATAAAACGGTTGTTTCCAGACAGATCAATTCAGATACCAAAAAGGTCACCAGTATATACCTATACTCTCAACCTGACACTTCTTTCGACTCGTGACTTCTTAACTACGAAAACTTGACACCACAACCTCTTCTGAGAACTCTCAGGGAACCTGACGTTCCTCTAGGTTCGTCAGGTAGGATTTCTTCTAGTCAGGACTCACAAGTAACCTTCCTGACTACAACTTCGACTTTGATGTTATAAAACAGGTGGACTACAATTTTCGACTAAGTAAACTTATCTGGGACTACGACCCTTTCTAACTCCCGTCCTCTTCCCCTACTGTATCCTACTCTACGAACCTACCGTAGTGGGTGAGCTACCTGTACCCAAACCCACCTGAGGTCCTCGACCACTACCTGTCCCTCCGGACAACACGACACCAAGTACCCCAACGTCTCTCAGTCTGTGCCGACTCTCTGACTTGATTTTACTTGAACAATAATTAAAATCCTTGATGACATTTAAAATCTGGAATTAAAAATAAACAAAATCTGTGATTTTTATACAACAAGATACGACAGTTAGTTGTATTAGAACAAACAATAAACAACTTCTCTTTAGAATTGAAGTGTACACAGAAATCCGTAAAAATTGTTTTACTTCTACTATGAAAGTTTCAATCAAACTGTCTTTTCCCTTTTTTGTAAGAAGTATAAGAACTAAATTTGTAGTGAAAATGGACCGTATCTTAAGTCAAGTCAAGTCAACGAGTCAGTACAGACTGAGAAACGCTGAGGTAACTGATGTCGTGCGGTCCGAAGGGACAGGTAGTGGTTGAGGACCTCGAGGAAGTTTGAGTGTAGGTACCTCAGTCACTACGGAAGGTCGGTAGAGTAGGAGACAACAGGGACCGTATCTCAAGTCAAGTCAAGTCAAGTCAGTGAGTCAACACGGGCTGAGAAACGCTGGGGTACTTAGCGTCGTGTGTGTGAGGACCTCGAACAAGTTTGAGTGTAGGTACCTCAGTCACTACGGAAGGTCGGTAGAGTAGGAGACAATAGGGACCTTATCTCAAGTCAAGGCAAGTCATCGAGTCAACACAGGCTGAGAAACTCTGGGGTACTTAGCGTCAGATAATGGTTGAGGGTCTCAAGCGAGTCTAAGTGTAGGTAGCTCAGTCACTACGGTAGGTCAGTAGAGTAGGAGACAGCAGGGGTAGAGGAGGACGGGGGTTAGGGAGGGTCGTAGTTTCAGAAAAGGTTACTCGGTTGAGAAGCGTACTCCACCGGTTTCATGACCTCAAAGTCGAAATCGTAGTAAGGAAGGTTTCTTGACGCAAATTTATATGAAAAGAAGATAGACCTGAAATGATTTCCAGATTTGTCGAGTACAACAGAGACAATACGTTAGATAGTTATTCTTTTTATTAATTTCTACTACTGATTGACAACACCTTCGAAAGACCTTTTTCTTAGGACCCTTTCTTTACAATACACACCAGTACGATTCAGACATTACCTAAGTAAACAAAAATTTATTACTAAAAATTATAGTGTGACCATGTTTTAATATTTAAACAAAAGAGAGATGATTGTGTTGTGTTAAAATAAACTGATCACCAGGTTTGAACTAGTCTCTAATATATTTAACTAAAACAACCAAACGAACGAATGGTAAACTTATTAAGTGGATCCTTCGTTTGTTTGTTTGTGTGTACTGGGTATTTGTTACTCTCGTGTCTCGGTTCGAGATGAATTTACTTACTTATCTGATTTAAATAAACGAGACTATCTTTTAACGATCTAAACAATCGTAAATGTATAGGTAACAAATTGGATACTTTGATAAGAAGATAACCACATCACTAACGACATCAAAGATGAAGAAGTTATTGATACGGTTTTGGGCATTATATTTTATGTATCTTATTCGTCCTCACTTTGAATTAGTCCAGATACTTTTTGTCGTACTTTTTATATGTTCGTTGAATACGTCGAGTTAAGGTCTTTTTGTTTGCTGGGTTAGTTTTTTACCCGGTTTCTTGATTTATCTGTAAAGAGGTTTCTTCTGTATGTCTACCGATTGTTTGTGTACTTTTCTACGAGTTGTAGTGAGTAATAATCTCTTTACGTTTAGTTTTGGTGTTACTCCATGGTGAAGTGTGGTCAGTCTTACCGACGCTAGGTTTTTAGACGTTCGTTATTTACGACCTCTCCAACACCTCTTTTCCCTTGGGAGGATGTGACAACCACCCTTACGTTTGATCATGTCGGTGATACCTCTTGTCACACCTCTAAGGAATTTTTTAACGTTTATCTTGATGGAATACTGGGTCGTTAGGGTGACGACCCGTATGTGTGGCTCCTTTGGTCTTAACTTTCTCTGTGTACATGGGGTTACAAGTAGCGTCGTGACAAATATTATCGGTCCTGTACCTTTGTTGGATCTACAGGTAGTCGTCTACTTACCTATTCTTTCGACACCATGTATTATGTGTTACCTCATAATGAGTCGGCAATTTTTCTTAAGTAAACTTAGTCAAGACTACTCTACCTACTTGACCTCGGTTAATATGTCTCACTTCATTCGGTCTTTCTTTTTGTGGTTATGTCATATGATTGTGTATATATACCTTAAATCCTTCTACCGTTACTGCTGGGACATACGTTCTGTCCTTTTTTCTGTGTCTACACATATTGCCTGAAAACCTGAGTCTCCCTCTCCCTCTCCCACCCTACTAAACCCTCTTACCCTTAAGATTGTACATATGACAGTACATTCTTAACTTAGCGGTCAGGTACAGACTGCATCCCACGTCGAACGAACCCCGACCACGTACCCCTACTGGGTCTCTCTACAACACCCCTCCCTCCACCCTCCCCCCAAGTACAAACCCTTGCGAACATTCTTAATTTCTAAAATTTTAAATTTTTTATTTTTTTTTTAAATTTTTTTAATTTTTTTTAGTATTCTAAATGTTTTGTCGTTGGATTCAGTTTTGTTTTGGTAGAATAAAGATTCTTTTTAAAAAGGGTGTTTTATACCAACTAATTCGATAGAAATCTTTCGTCTTAGGTGTAATTTCTCAAAAATTAAAATGGGAACTTACGAGGAAAGGTCAACGGTTTTTTGTTTCAATAGGGAAACCTGAAAGATTGGTATACAATAAAAAAGGTTAAGTTATTAGAAGTTTTAGAAACTTTTTGTATTAGATTGTAAAGGGAACTACTAAGGAACCGTACATTCCGAGATGAGTTTAAAATTAAGAAAAATTTTAACACTACAAAGAAAATCAGTCCTTAAGACTTCTTTCTTTTTATGCTTTCTTTTTATGAATAACAGTTTTGAGTTATTCCAGTATAGGTCTACTACAGTTTTATTATATGACTAAATTTTTTATGACTACTTCATAGACAGTTGGATCTAAAGTCACAGTATTTGGGTCTTTTTATAATTATAATTCATAGATCTTCTATTGTACTGTCAAGGTGTTAATAAAGTTTTTGAGAGTTCATATCATTAAACTGAACAACACTTAACGGAGTCTCCTTTATTAGTCTGTGTCTGACATTTTAAAATCGAATTAAATTATTTACTATAAGATTTTGATCTCATTAAGTTGTTATGTCACTTGACTGAGTTTGTTGTCTCTCGGACAATGTTTTTAACTCGATTGGGACCTTAGAACCGTAACCCTGTGCCCTTCCTCTTCTTTTACTACTAACCTTTTCTTTGTCTTTATCTATAAACCATTAAAACAAAAAGTTTTACGTCACCCAAAAAAACAAACAAACAAAACAAAACAAAACAAAACCGTCTATTACTCCATCCTTCCTAACTCAGAGTAAGTTTTAGTGTATATTACGAGATAAAAGAAATGAAGACGAGGACGAGAAAGAAGTTTTCATATTCTGTGGTTCACAGGATATAAGAGAAAAGGGAAGAGGAGATTCAATTAGGATACAAATATTTTATTAGTCTTTAATTTACATGTTTCAAGGAATATTCATTTACGTAAAATTGGTACTTCTTTCAAAGTGTAATCAATACTATTACGATACAATGTTAAAGACATTAACAAATAACTCTAATATTGTTAATCGTTTTTATGAGTCTTCATTTCGATAGACCGGTAAAAAGTCATCGAGTCAGTACCGGTTGAGAAACGGTTGGTTACTTGACGTCGTCCTGTCCCATGGGAGAGGAAGTTGTCGAGGGGTCTCGAACGAGTTTGAGTACAGGTAACTCAGCCATTATAGTAGGTTAGTAAAACAGGAGACAACAGGGGAAGAAGATGATGGAGATAGAAAGGGTCATAGTGTAAAAAAAGATTACTCAGTCAAGAAACGTAGTCACCGGTTTTATAACCTCGAAGTTGAAGTCGTAATCAGGAAGGTTACTTATCAGTCCCAACTAAAGGAAATCCTAACTGTCCAAACTAGAAGAACGTCAGGTTCTCTGAGAGTTCTCAGAAGAGGTTGTGGTGTCAAGTTTTCGTAGTCAAGAAGTCTCGAGTCGGAAGAAATGCCAGGTTGAGAGTGTAGGTGTATACGGATGACCTTTTTGGTATCGAAACTGATATACCTGGAAACCATAGAGATTAAAAGGTCTTCTGTAGAGATCAGTAAGGGAAAGAAAAAAGGGAGATAAAGAAACGTAACAAGTGAATCCTTCGGAAAGAATAGAGAAGAACCTTAAGAAACCTTGAGACACAAGTCTACCCCATATAGAAAGGGAAGGAGGAAACGGAGAGTGAAGAGAAGATAAGTGTAGATAAACATTCCGGAGGAGTCTGTTATTAAAACGGAAACACGTAAAGAAAAAGACCCCTGCCGAAACTAGTGGTGGAAGACATGGTACAAGGCTTAGACGTAGGTATTAAAAAGTGTGTGAGACAGATAGTCTGGATTTGGGAACTTAGACAAACAGTGAAAGTCACATATTAACATTCCCTAAACTAAATCTAGTATGGACTTATTGGATTACCAAAAGGGATGAAAGATATTAAATTCAAACTTAAAACGTTATTCGTAAAGTACTAGACTCGGTCAGTCGAGGACCAGAACAAAGGTGACTGACAGACCTCGTAGAGGTAGAAGTCTACGTCTCTTATATTAGTTAGACTAAAAAATAACTGATAGACCAATATAGGTACACGTCTCAGTAGAGAAGACAACAACCTTCTGTCACAAACGATAGCGGTCACGTAAGAAACCGTTTTGAGACAATCGGAAACTGGACGAAACAAAACATGAGGTTCCGGTTTAATCGGACAATAAGGTCCATAGAGAACTGAAGGATAAAAACGTAAGGTCAGGGGATACCACTTTTCCTGTATATATATATATATATATATATATATATATATATATATATATATNATTCATAAGTATCTTGGTAAGTTGAAGTGGAAGAAACTGCAATCACCAACCCCGTATCTGAACCTAATGACTCTATGACTTACCAAACGGAGTCTTTACTTGTCTATAAGACAATAAAAACTCTAACACGGGTTCATGACGTAAAATCTAAGAAAACAACTGATACTCCCGATGAGGTAAAGAAGATTTCCTAAGAACGAGTGTCATCATCTACATTAACAGTAGACTTAATTTTATTAGGTAAGACCAGGTAAAATCGAGTAACTAAGAATTTGACAACTACAAGTAAGAACGGGAGAGGACAAACCAGTAAGGGTTAAAAGGAACTAAGTGCCTGGATTATAAGGTCCAAGGATACGTTATAACAAGAAGTGTCGTATCCTGAAATGAAAGTGGTGATGTGTGTGTGTGTTAACCCGTAGCAAAGGTGAAACCGTATCGGAGAATTAAAAAAACCTCGATAAAGAACCGAAAAAAGGTTTTCGGTTCATATAACCCGTGGATAGTTGAACTCAAGTAGAAAGTCACAGTATAGAAAAACGAAAAACTATAATAAGTACCCCAAGAGTTCCGTTCTTACGACTTAAACAAACGGTAAGGGAGAGGTCACCTGGTGCAAAGTAGTCTTGAGAAGTGATACTGGGAAGTTAGAATCCACTGGGATGTGTCGTACCGAGTATCAAAGTAATTATTATTTTCGTGTCAAAACTTTAAATTGTCTAAAATAGGGACCACTTTAACATAAGTAGGAACAATCCCGTACAAACGAATGAGGGAGGTATTCTATAAATACTTGTGTGTATGTGTAAGTGTGGGATAAACGTGTCTTTAAGACAAGAGACACAAATTATATATCAATGGTTTTATAGACCTGGTCTTCACGGACGAATTCAAGGAGTTAAAATACCCAAGAATTCCTTAGTTATATATGATAATCAGGTATAGAGAGTTTGTCTTTCCGGGATCAGGACAGTCTTAGAAGTGTCATAGGTATAAATTCTAAGTTATAATTAAAAGTTTATAACAACGAAGATCTTTCGGAATATACATTAGAAACCAAAGGAAACCTAGTTGTCACTAAACGACGAATTACACTGAAATAAAGGTTCTTTAGATTGTGACCTTTTAATTTTTTTTTTATGATAAAGTAAATATACTTAGTCACAACTCAGTGGAAACAGACAAAAGACCACAATTTAAGACTGTTATGAGAAAACGAAGCCGAAAGTCTTATATAGTAGGTCTTTCACATTCCTTGGTTTAAATCGACTTCCCTCTCGATTATACTCAACACTATTTCCCGGACTCATCGAGAATATGTGAAATTTTTATAGTACAGATTTGTTGGACTTGGATCCCTTTCTTGGATCCTTTTTTAGGTTTTCCGTACATTAAATCCCCGTTCTAAGTCCAAACCCTTACAATTTCTAACTACCCTGTTAGTTCCAGGCTAAGTTCTTGGGTTATTTTTTTTTCCGTTTGGTAGTTTGTTTGTTTTTTGTTTCGTGTATAACATTTATTTCTTGGACGGGTATCCTTTCTTGAACTTATGTATCCATTCATATATGTCGTGTATCTGTAAGACCACCGGGGGACTAGCGAGTCTTAAATTTCGCAGACGGACGTTACGCCCTCTGGACCCAAGCTAGGGACCCAGTCCTTCTAGGCGACCTCTTCCTTTACCATTGGGTGAGGTCATAAGAACGGCCCTCTTAGAGTACCTACCTTCTCGGACCACCCGATGTCAGGTGCCCCAGCGTTTCTCAGCCTGTGCTGACTCGCTGAAGTGAAAGTGTGTCTGTAAGTCGACACACACTCTGCTCGTAGAAGTGTCATGACCGAATTCCCTACTTTCCCTTGTCTGTATTTCTGAACCTAAAGATTTGTCGTGTCCTAATTTTTATTGTCCATATTCTAAACTGAAGGTGTACCCTATGAGTCCCTTCTGAGGGTCGTCTGTAAAGGTCACAAGTTACGTCAACAGATCCTTCTAGACGATGAGTTTATGACAGTGTTACACTTGATTAGTGGTGGGGACCAAGGGTCTCACCTTCCAATCAGACGGTCCTGGACTCATGATGAACCTGTCCGTGTTTTACCTATACATGATTCCTTTCTTAAAGACAAGAGAGACACGATGAAATAACTCTTCTAAAAAAGTTTTATAAATATTTTAATAAACATATACATAATAATATTTTGTATAAAAACGAACCACATTACTCTCATTGATATCAAATTAATTTGAAAATTAAACATCATTATCGAACATATTAGTTGGAGTATATTAGTATCCCTTCTTTCGAATTCGAAACAGTCCTTTGGAAGGACACACAAGTAGTCTAAATACCTTTCTTATTTTAAAAACAACTGATTGTAAAGAAGGGAAGGAAATCGATTCCCTTCAACTTTGATGAGTTATCGATTCCTAGAAAACTAAAAATAAGTCAGTATTTTAATGACTTTGTGACTAAAACAATAAAAAAGAGTTCTGTATTTGTTACAACGGTACCAATACGAAAATGAAAAATTTCGTAATAGATTTAACGATAGATAAGTATTATTCATTATCAGTCCTCGGAGATTGGGAATTACAAAATCCTATATATTTAGTTTTATTGTGACGCCCTCCTTATAAAACTCCAACCTTAACTTTTTAGACCTTTATAGTAACCAATTTTTACCTTTTTTTCTTTTTCTTTATGATACTTAATTTGAATAAAACTTTTTTATTTATTTGTGAAGACAAAAAAGAACTGAAGGAACCAACAGTACTGAAACCGAAGTCTTGTCAGTGAATATTCGTATTTAAACAACGGGACTACAGTGAGAACGAGGTTTTAACATACTCCGGTCACAACGGATCCACCTGGACTTTCCCTCTATTACTTTCGACCTAGGTTTATTAGAAGAAACGTAAAACAACAACAGTCAACATAAGAGTCCTCTAAGAAATCCCTCGTCCTTAGTGACACTAAGAATAAAGATAATTACTCCAAAAAGAGGGAAATGAGTCTTAGTTATAAAATCTCACTGGAACCATAGAGAAAGAACGGGGAGAGAGGTATACGATCATTCATAATAAAAACTAAAAAGTAGTTATTAGAGAGAGTATTTACAGGGAGAAAGAGAGGTGTAGTTTGTCGTCCTTATTATTATTTTCATATAATTACTATTTAATAACTCGTATAACAATTCATTAAGTGTGTACAAAAGAGTTACTTAGTAGTGAAGACGTAAAATAATCATTCCTTTTACTTCGAGTCTTATAAATTTGTTTAACGTTGTTTATTGTATCGTTCTTTCATTTAATCTTAAACTTTGTTCCTTTCGGACCCGAAAATTCGTGATAAAGTGTGAAGAAGAAAGATCCAGATTGGAACACGTTTGTGAAGGACCGAATTTAAAAGGAGTTATTGCGGTGAACAAGTTAAAAGTACAAAATAGGTACAGTCAGAGGAAATATTTAAACAACAACAAGTCAACAAGTCAGTACAGGTTACGACGCTAGTGTGACTGACGTCGTGTGATCTAAAGGGACAGGAAGTGATTGACAGAGGGTCTCAAACGCGTTTTAGTACAGTTAACTCAACCACTACGGTAGGTTGGTAGAGTAGTACACAGTGTGGGAAGAGGACGGAGTTAGAAAGGATCGTAGTACCAGAAAAGGTTGCTCAGTCAAGAAGTGTAGAACACCGGTGTCATAACCTCGAAGTCGAAATCGTAGACAGGAAGGTCATTATAAGTCCCAACTAAAGGAAATCCCAACTGACCAAACTAGGGAAACGAGTAACGGTAAATGACGTCACTAAATCTAGACCCGAGATCGTCCACTGGATGGTCTAATTCCGTGTTGTTTCGGGAATACAGGAGACGCAACCTAAAATTTGAGAAGTTCCAATTCTGATTCAGAATGACTAGGTGTTTAGACACTATTCAGGATCAAGTGTCAAATTCACTTGTCTCCACTGGCAAAAAAGAAAACAGGAACGTTATAAAAAACAACAACAACAAACTTCATATCAAAAATATTCCAACATAATCAAACACCACATGTCGGTTAACTAAGTCAATATGTATATATATGTACGACAAAATACATAAGAAAAAGTAATACCATATAATATCCTATAACTTATATCAAGGGACACAATATGTCATCCTGGAATAACAAATAGATAAAATATATATCATCAAAATTAGACGATTATAGTTTAAGGATTAAATAGGGAGAGGGTTGGGTAAAGGGGAAACCGTTGGTATTAAAACAAAAGATACAGACAAAGACAAAACATTTATTCAAGTTCAACGTAAAATCTAAGGTGAATATTCTTTACAGTATAGTACTCTATTATCATAGTCCGAGAAACAATAAACCATATTTTCTTATTATGTTTATTGTTTATATGTTACTAGACCATTTTATTAGTGTTTCTGTATTTCATTCCAACTAGAGGTTAAAACGACACTTCCTTATATCAAACAACCCATTGAATTACTCAAGGACAAAGGACTAGTTCTAGTAGTAAACTCGTCCTAGAAATAGGTAGTCTTATGGATATTAGATCTTCGTAGGAGAGTAAGATCGAAAATGAGGTACGGTGAGTAAATTAGATACTAAATACACACACGTACGAGTCAGTAAAGACAACATAGGTCAAACACTAGGATACGTGATATCGACCGGTCCGAGGAAAAGGTACCTTAAGAGGTCCGTTCTTATGACCTCAGCCAAAGTTACGGGAGGAGGTCTCCTAGAAGGGTTAGTCCCTAGTTTGGTTCCAGAGGACATAAAGTCCACCTAAGAAATGGGTGACTCGGTGGTCACTTTAACATTGACAGATGTTTTCTGAATTCTTCCGAGTAAATTTAGACTAATACTGAAGATCTTAGAAGATTTAGTATTTTAGATAAACTTCACAAAGTCTTAGAAATAAAAAACCCAAGACAGGTATTTCTTCCTTTACAGAATAGGAAACGATGTTACTTTAATTTTTGAGGTGAGTTCTTGGTGCCCAGTACCTATGTCAGGACAAATTGTCTAAATAGACACGGTGACAATTGTAAAGAACTCTGACTCTTTGTGATATTACATGTTAGACCTATTGTATGAAGAGAGTGTTTCACATTCTACTTAATAAAACATTCCTTTCAGATGAAATATAAATTCCTACGTACTGACAAGATCCTTAGAATGTTTACCACTTTATTATAATTAGACGTTCACACCCCTACACTTGTATAAACGTCTCATGAATTTAGGACCTACGACTTTGATCTGACGAAGTTGATTTTAGTGGTTAATAGTAAATTTTAAACATACTATAACTTTTTGTATGAATTATAGAGACAAGGAGGTAGACGTTATGTCTTGATTATTATCATGAGTTACTATTTTAACAAAACTTCTAAGTACTCTTTAATTAACACTCGTTAAAGAGGTTTGTGTATTTTTCATCCGTTATCTTATTTGTAATATTCGATTCAAACGAAATCAAGAATAATTTTTCATAACGGTACAACATTCGAACTGAGATGTGTCTCACTTACTCCGAATCTGAAGGTTGTCCCAAAAGTTCCTAATTTTTTTTTTTTTTTTAGACGGAAGATATTGATCCCGTTCATATTACCTAACCAATCAAATTCAACATGTTTCCTTCGTAGCCCCACTTCACAGTGTTCCCTCCTTAGTAAATAAATTTAGTGAATAAATTTATATATACATATGTATGTATATATGTGTATGTACATACGTGTGTATATATACATATATGTATATATATCTCTCTCCCGGAGAGACCACCGAGTCACCATTTGTTGGGTGGACGGTTACGTCCTCTGGTCCTAAGATGGGGACTCAGTCCTTCTAAGGGACCTCTTCCTTTACCGTTGGGTGAGATCATAAGAACGGAGCCTTTAAGGTACCTATCTCTTCGGACCTCACGATGTCAGGTTCCTCAGAGTTTCTCGGACCGTACAGAATCGTTGATTTGTTGTTGTTATTATATACCTTTCTCTTGGTTTTTACACGGTTTAAAATATATTTGACAATACTTTGAGACATAATTGGTAATTTGGAAAGTGGAAACGTACGAGTTCCTTTTATATAAGGGGAGGATCTCTTTCTGTTCGTTCCTTCGTTAACATGTTCGTAGGACTTTCTGTATTTACGTTTTAGATATCTTTTACTTACACATTATAAAAGTTCCTTTCTTACTAAAAGTCCTTTTCACTGTAATAGATACATTTGGTTACAAACTCTCAGTTAAACAGTATGTTTGATTTCCCTAGTCATACGTATGTCTTTTGTCCTTCTCTTCCGTTTTCTAGACCTCTAAGTTTTTGTCAAGTCAAATCAATTGTACATCATAATTATATACTATATCCTACCTATCTTAAGTTCCTGAAATCCTCCTCTCTGACTTTGATCTTTCGAGATAATAATCTCTCGAATATAGTTTCTTCAAACAAGAATTAAGACGGACTCTTAATATTCTTTTCCCGACTATAAGAGTCTCAAGTGTTCGATCACACACTCCCTACTCTTGTCTCGGACCTCAAGATCTCGCCGACGAGAGGTTTACACCAGAGAAATGGTCTTCATAGTCGTTGTGGACCTTTGAACAATCTTTAAGTTTGAGTGTCAGAGATGGAATCTTTAGGACTTAGTCTTTGAGACCCAGTCTCGGCTCACCCAAGATAAGGACCCAACCCTTCTAGGGGACCTCCTCCCGTTCCGTAGGGTGAGGTCTTAAGAACGGACCCCTTAGGTGTACCTGTCTCCTCGTACCACCCGATGTCCTAGCGTTTCTCAGTCTATACTGACTCGTTGATTCGTGTCGTCTCGTGTCGTGTCGAGTCGCGTACTTACTTAGGAGTCAAGGTAGAGGAGGATCGGGACAATAAGATGGATTTTGGTGTAGTGACACTACACTCATAGTAGACGACTCACGAGACTACTGAGTGATATGGTGTGGACTCCAACCTTTAGAACGGTGACTTAACTTTTGATCTTACTTTGTCCAACAAGGAAGATTTTATGTTTCACGAGTCAATAGAAGTACACTAAGTTGTCTCTCGTTATTACACATGTCTTTCGGTTACCCAGTAGTATAAAGAGATTTCCCTGTCTATAATTTATAAAATCACAAACGTCAGGTATTTTAGAGACAACGTTGGTGACCTAAGATATTAGCATGGTATTTTCGTCGGTTTCTGTTATATATTTGTTTGTCTGTGTCAACACAAAGTTATTTTGAAATAAACGTTTCTGTCTATAATCCCGTCTGAATCGGGGTCCTGACATGAAACGGACAGAGGTCCATATCTGTTCCAGAAACTACGGTTATATGGACTCACTAAGACTGTGACATCGTTCTCCATAATAGTTGTATAACAATAGGGACGAAGTTTACTTATGACTTTATTTGTCTTCAGAAACTCTGATCACATGACTAACACTTTTGTATATAAACTTTAGATCTAACGAACGAAAATATAGGTCAAAAAGATAATAATATACGGGGACCGGTCGGCGATAAGAGATTGGAGTCAAAAGGACAGATATCTGATTCTTTTATGGTACTTGGGTATAAAGTTCTAAAAATATTTTTATTATATAGAATTTGTGTCTTCACTGACCTTGTACTATTGTTGAGTTCCCCTCCTCACGCTCTTTTCTTTAATTTCTAGTTCACTAAACGAGTTCAAAGTTGTTAAAAACTGACTACTATAAGGTACATTGGTGGTATTACCAAAAGGTAGTATTTTACCAGATTAGTACAGGATGTCAAAGTCTCCACTCTTTTTACACAAACGGGAAAAAAAACACTGTATATGTTAACCTTGATAAGATCTTTATATCCACATGACTACCTATTTCTATAGTTAAATTAGTGAACGTTGGTACACGATGTTGTAACGTGATAGAAAGATCGATTGTTACAGTCCTCCTATAGGAAAACGAAAAAATGGTAGACGAAAGAGTGACCGATTCCTATATAGGGACGCAAAGTTAGTAAAAAACTTTTTTGAATTTCCTTGGACCCAACCTTTTTTGTTTTAACGACTGAGAGGGACCTCAGTTGTTTGACATACGTAACAAGACGAGGACAGTAATGTTAATGAGTTTTAAGTGATAAATCAAGGAAACATTAGACTGGAAAGTTCTATACACGACTATCTATAACTAAAGTCCATCTAAAGACCCTTGTCCCATTATACAATGTCACACACGTATCAGTATAATATTTTCCATTTCACGTTCATTCGGTCTTCTCGACGGTTACATAACGGGTTACGTCGACTGTACAATGTACGTTGTATAGACTACGTTGTCACCTCACTTTCTATCTTTCTGGATGACGAATGACAATTTACCTTCTTTTCGTAGAGATAAGTGTATTCGAGTAAGATATTGTAAAAATATTTCACAAAATACCTTAGTAGTTTATAACTCAATGGTCTCTAGATCGGAATATTTATTGACGTTTCTTCCAGTATATGGATGACCAGACATAAAAAGGGTAATTTGATACGGTAGTATGTATAGATTACATACATGTACGAATAAGTCATATTCTTATTAAAGTTTGTAATAATTAGAAAGTGACTTAATACAGGTGTTTTTTTGATTTATTCACTTAATAAGTTTTAGTAAAATATACACGTTTCAACAAGTCACAGTTTTGTTATTGGAAAACTGGGATTTTATCACGAATAGGAGACATACATTATTAACTTAATACAACAAAGTCTTGGAATACGAGGTTCCGATTCAATAGTGGGAATCCTTCCTCTACCTTTAAAGGAGGTCTTGTTTTTCTAATGATAACTCGACTGAATAGACGGACGAGAATTCTTTTAATATGACCTATCAAAGAAATAAAATCACGACCATAAAATGTCATTCTCTTTCTTATGATTTTAACTTTAAATGAATTACGGTGTTTTGGGTCTGGGATAATCCGGAACTTTAAATAGAATAACAACAAATCAGAGGTTCGACACAGGTCGAGAAAACACTGGGTATCAAACATCGGGAGGACCGAGGAGGTGGGTACCCTAAAGGGTCCGTTCTTATGACCTCACCCACCGGTAAAGGAAGAGGTCCCCTTGAAGGGTTAGATCCCTAGTTTGGGTGCAGTGAACACAGAGGAGGTGACCGTCCACGCAAGAATTGGTGACTCGGTGGATGCTTCGGGAACCTTAAATATGAACGGTCTTTTCTTTTCTGGGTCCTCTACAGTACCTTATATACTTCTTATAGGAAAAGGTCCTGTCTTTAGACTCCCTTCTTCTTTCTGTCCGACCGCATATAGTAACTCATACAAGGACAAGGGGAACCCTTTCCCTTTTCCTTCTACGTGTACCGGTACCCTTTAGACTCCGATGACGTCTCATTTCGTGGGTTCAGAATTCTCTTTCGGACGTTTACTAATCAAGGTTCCTCCACTCCCCGTCACCGTAACCGAGATTTACACTTTACAGACGTCTCTACTCAGACTACGAAAAAGGGACAGAAGAAAAGTCGACGGACCCCTCACACCCCGGGGTCCACAGGGACGAACGACACCCTTATGTTCCGACTTAGTGTCGAGACCAGCATCCTTTGTTCTACAGACTTTGTTTTTTAAGAAGATGGAAAAAACATAGAGACCTACAAAGGTTCTTGATTGTACTATATTAGTACTTAAGAAATAACGGTGTAAGTCTTAATTTTACTTCTTTCACCCCCTTTGGTGATCTGGTAGGTCCGTACTGGATTTAATTTAGGGAATACTAATATGTCACCTTCACTCTTTATCTAAATTCCCTGATCTAGACTATCTGTCTCACGGACTACTTGATACCTATCTCCAGGTACTGTATCATTTCTTCTTTCCCTAGTTCTGGTAGGGGTTCTTTTTCTTTTCATTTTTCCGTTTTACCGACAGACTCCTCCGGAATGTTTATCGACACTTTTCTTCTCTTCATTTTTCGTTTCCTCTTCTCCTTTCTATATTCGTAGACTTACGTCTCAAGGTTACTTATTGTTCCTCTCTATTCTTTCTGAAGGAGTCACTAGATACGTTTCTTTATCTCCTCTTGTTATCTTACCCTTTCTGATCTCTAGAGAAGGTCTTTTATTCTCTATGGTTCCCTTGTAAAATACGTTTCTACCCGAGTTATTTCCTGTCTTTACCATACCTGGATTGTCTTCGTCTTCTATAATTCTTCTCCACCGTTCTTATGTGTCTTCTTGACATGTTTGTTCTAGAAGTACCTGGACTATTAGTACTATCACACTAGTGAGTGGATCTCGGTCTGTAGGAGCGCACGTTTCAGTTCACCCGGAATCCTTCGTAGTGATGTTTGTTTCGATCACCTCCACTACCTTAAGGTTAACTCGATAAAGTTTAGGATTTTCTACTACGACACTTTCACGACGTGAGTTATACGGTCGTTTAAACCTTTTGAGTCGTCACCGGTGTCCTGACCTTTTCCAGTCAAAAGTAAGGTTAAGGTTTCTTTCCTTTACGGTTTCTTACTAGTTTGATGACGTGTTAACGTGCGTAGAGTGTACGATCATTTCATTACGAGTTTTAAGAGGTTCGGTCCGAAGTCGTTATGTACCTGTCACTTTAAGGTCTTCAAGTTCGACCAAAATCTTTTCCGTCTCCTTGGTCTCAAGTTTAACGGTTGTCGACAACCTAGTAGTATTTTCGTTCTCTCATGGTCTTTTAGTAGATAAAGACGAAATAACTGATACGGTTTCGAAACTGACACACCTAGTGTTATTTGACACCTGTTAAGACTTTCTCTACCCTTATGGTCTGGTGGACTGGACGGAGAACTCTTTGGACATACTTCCAGTCCTTCGTTGTCAATCTTGACCTGTACCTTGTTGTCTGACCAATGTTTATCCTTTTCCTCATACGGTTCCGATATACAACAGTGGGACGAATAAATTGAATATACGTCTCATATAGTACTCTTTGCGACCTGACCTTCTTCGTGTTCGACCTTAGTTTTAACGGTCCTCTTTATAGTTAGTGGAGTCCATACGTCTACTGTGGTGGGAATACCGTCTTTCACTTCTCCTTGATTTTTCGAAGAACTACTTTCCCTTTCTCCTCTCACTTTTTCAACCGAATTTTGAGTTGTAAGTCTTTTGATTCTGGTGAAGTACCGTTTATCTACGTATTTGTCACCAACTGAAAGACAAACCCATGAGGTTTTAGTAACATCTACCACTAACATCGGTACTTTAATTTTCTGCGAACGAGGGACCTTCCTTTGAATACTGGTTGGATCTTTCGTACAATTTTTCGTCTCTGTAATGAAACGGTTGTTTCCAGGTAGATCAGTTCCGATACCAAAAAGGTCACCAGTTCATACCTACACTCTCAACCTGATATTTGTTTCGACTCGTGGTTTCTTAACTACGAAAACTTGACACCACAACTTCTTCTGAGAACTTTCAGGGAACCTGACGTTCCTATATGTTCGTCAGGTAGGATTTCCTCTAGTCAGGACCTACAAGTAACCTACCTGACTACAACTTCGACTTTGAGGTTATGAAACCGGTGGACTATACTTCTCGACTGAGTAACCATTTTGGGACTACGACCCTTTCTAACTCCCATCCTCCTATTACCCTACTATCTCCTAGTGTACAAACATACCGTATTGGATGAGTTACTTGTAATCAAACCCACTTGGGGAACTCAACCACTACCTGTCCCTCCGGACCGTACGACGCCAAGTACCCCAACGTTTCTCAGTCAGTGTTGGTTCGTTGACTTGACTTGACTTCTATTGAATTGTCCTTTTTTCGTATATTTACAATAGTTTAAAAAATACGTCTACTCTCTTACTCTAGGGTTCTACACTGATCTCATCCTTAACAAAAAGTGGAAAATCCGTTTCTTTGTTATATAAACACTTCTTGACTTTTTGGTTTCTCTAAACCCGGTCTCATCATTTTGTCCTAACCGAAGGATCCACTGTACCACCATTTCTTAGACGGACGGTCACGTCCTCTGTGTCTCTGAGTCCAAACTAGGGACCAAACTATTCCGGGGAACCTATTCCTTTACCGTTAAATGAAGTCATAGGAACAAACCTTTTAAGATACCTGTATCCTCCGACCACCCGATGTCAGGAACCTCAACGTTTCGTAACCTGTGGTAACTCACTGACTCGGGTGTGTGTGTGTATGTCCTTTTTGCAAAAGAAATTGTTTCAAACATGTCTAAAGAGTCGGGGTTTAAGGGGTAGAGATCACTATTCATACAGAAAGGAGGAAGACCATTTTTCTCCTACGTAAAGTGTGTCCTCAAAATAGAGGTCGAAAGTCCTTCTTTTTCTTCTTAATCTTACGAGAAAAAAGTGGATGACAAAGAATTCATTGTAAAGTTTTGTAACTATGAGGTTTCCACACACTGTATAAGACTTAGTTAATCACCGACGTTCGTACTCGTTGACGAACCTGGTTCATCAGATCGTCAACCAATGTTGTACAGTTCGACGGGCCAATGGAGTTGATAACGGAGACTCTCTCCTGGAAGTGAATCAGTTATACGTTCTATCTTATTTTTTCTGTGTCTCTTGTGACGTAAGAATGTCTCGGGAAAAAGGAGTGTTGATGTTTTGTATAATTCAGGAACATACACGGGTCTAAGGTACTTCCCCTAAGTTTCTTCTCCTGTTTTGAGTCCCAACCCAATTTAAAAATTTTCGTGATTTAGTAGAATGTTCTCTAATAAATTCAATCCATACTATTCCTGTAAAATTATAAATATTGTAATAATTTATAAATCCTCTGATTTCTATCTTTGTCTTTCTCTAAAAGAAAAATTTAACCTTCTTATTCTACAAATCTGACCATTTATGTTGAAAAAAAAATCGATCAGACATCCTATCCCAAGTATTCCTTTCTTTGTAATCGAGATCTTTATTTATTTTCTTACTCCATAATCACCGAGTCAACACAAACTGGGAAGTTTTAGGATACGT
Organism: Capra ibex; assembly: GCA_006410555.1. Taxonomy (NCBI): domain Eukaryota; kingdom Metazoa; phylum Chordata; class Mammalia; order Artiodactyla; family Bovidae; genus Capra; species Capra ibex. Next base: position 40,521,724 of record SJYO01040405.1, on the reverse strand, counting down.
GACATCGATTGGTCCGAGGAGACGGGTACCCTAAGAGGTCCATTCTTATGACCTCACCCAACAGTACTGGAAGAAGTCCTCTAGAAGGACTGGATCCCTAGCTTGAGTCCAGAGGGTGTAACGTCCACCTAAGAAATGACAAATTCGGTAGACCCTTCGGGGTTTTGTTAACCATCCAAGATCGAGTCTCCTTGATGTACTTGAAGTATGTCAGTAAAACCTTCTGATCTCTAAAGTATTCCGGACGACGACGACGACGACGATTCAGTGAAATCAGTACAGACTAAGACACGCTGGGGTATCTGTCGTCGGATGGTCCGAGGAGACAGGGACCCTAAGAGGTCCGTTCTTATGACGTCACCCAACGGTAATGGAAGAGGTTAAGGATTGACCAAGGTTTTCGATCCTATCAAATTAATCCCCTCCTATTTTACTTATTTTGAGTACTGTAGTAAAGATACTTTATGTATAACAATTGTACATAAAACCCGAAGGGACAATCGAGTCGACCATTTCTTAAACGGACGTTACGTGCTCTGGGGTCAAACTAAAGACCTAGCCCTTCTAGGGGACTTCTTCTCTACCGATGGGTGAGGTCATAAGAACCCGAAGGGACCACCGAGTCTGTCATTTCTTAGATCGACTACACCCTCTGAACCCAAACTAGGAACCCTACTCTTCTAGGGACCTCCTCCCGTACCGTTGGGTGAGGTCATACGAACGGACCTCTTAGGAGTACCTGTCTTCTCGGACCGTCCGATGTCAGGCACCCCAGTGTTTCTTAACCTGTACTGACTCGATGATTCGTATCGTGTCGTGTCGTGTCGTACATAAAATTTATTATTCTAATAGTAATGATAAAATGTGTCCTCCCTTGACTCAGAGTCTCTCCAAATTGTCAAGATAGTCCTAGTCGATAGTCTCTAAACCGAAGGAACTGACGGACTCTGTTGACGTCCTTATAAACTGTCATATTTAGAGTTTTTGGAAAAAAACCCTTATAGGTGTGGTTGGATTTTTTAGTTTACAAGTAAACTAAATCATATTGTTCGTAAATTTGGTTATATAGTTTTCTTAACCTAAAATGTACCAAGTAAGACTCAATCATATTCACTTATATAAATAGTTTGATTATGATACAGTTGAATATCTTTCTAACAAGTACATCTTTTTACACACCCTACACACACATACACACAAAGACAAACACGTAAGATTACTTTATTACTATAATCTTATGTTTTTTATTGTCCTCTCATTTCACATCTTGAGGAGTTAGTCGGAAGTTTCCATCGAGATTTTGGAAATCCCACTGTGTAGAAAGTTTCAGGAGTCCAAACACCTATGAAGAAGATTCTCTTTTAACATCTCTATGACCTTCTCCGTTAGGTACCAGTTGTGTGGAGAGGCGTTTGAAAGACCTTCTTTAATCTTCATCTTTTATGTCCTGAAGGGACCACCAGGTTACCAATTCTTAGACGGACGGTTACGTCCCTTGTGTCCAAACTCGGGAACGAGACTCTTCTAATCAACACCGTTGATTCGGACTCATGGTGTTGATAATCGGACACGAACCCTCGGTGTTTATGATTCGGGTAGTGTCTGGGACCTCGAGCACGAGATGTTTTTCTCTTCTTCGGATGTGTGGTGTTGATCTCTGATCTGGGGCGAGTGGCATAGATCTCTTTCAATTGGATGTCGTTACTTCTGAGTCGTGTCCTTTTTATTTATTTATTTATTTATTTATATATATATATATATATATATATATATAAGTTCTTCATCTTTTATATTCCATTACTACCGGTGTCGTATCAAAGATATTAGTGTCTCTTTTAAATACCTCCTTCTATTTGAATGAGATTTTCACTTTCACTTTCAACGAGTCAGCAAACTGAGAAGCACTGGGGCACTTGATATACCAGGAACCTTAAGAGATCCGGTCTTATGACCTCACCCATCGGAAACGGATGAGGTCCCCAGAAGGGTTGGATCCCTAACTCGGGTCCAGAGGGCGTAAAGTCCCCCTAAGAAACGGTCGACTCGGTGTCCCCTTCGGGTGAGATCTTCTCATTTGTTATTAGTTTAAACTTCCCTTCGTAATATGAAAGTCAAGTTACGTCAAGTCAACGAGTCAGCATAGGCTGAGAAACGCTGGGGTATCTGACATCTTGCGGTCCGGAGGGACAGAACAGGTAGTGGTTGAGGACCTCAAAGGAGTTTGAGTGTAGGTAGCTCAGCCACTACGGTAGGTTGGTAAAGTAGGAGACAGCAAGGGAAGAGGAGGGCGGAAGGTTATTCAGTCGAGAAGTGTAGTCCACCGGTTTCATAACCTCAAAGTCGAAATCATAGTCAGGAAGATTTCTTATAAGTCCTGACTAAATTAAATGGTTAATAAAGTCCATAGTTTTTCATTTCAGAAATAATTCAAGATGAATAGAGAATCTAAATCCGAAACTTGGAACCTTTTGTAGTTAAACATAATCAAGTTACTGTAAACGAGAAAAGTCCCATCCACTCTTACATCCTCCGTTAGAGTTAGAATCGTTAAACCTTAAAGACATAACTACGTAATACTAAAAACAAAAGACTAGAGATACCATTATGGTAGTATAAGACTTGTCTTAAGGATTACGTTCCAATTTATAGGTCTTTTGTACGAAAAAGTAAATGAAAAATAGAGAAAATACTTTATGATAACTGATAAATGAGAAAGATAACATGACTGAGGAAACTTAGTTATAAGACGGTTCAACAACAGGATAGTCAACCATGAATATTCTATGTTCTACAAGTGTCCATTCTCGTTTTAGAGAACCTTTTGGATATTGATTTATCCTATCTTACCCTTGGATAATTAGAGTGTTTCTCATAGGTGGGTATAATTATCCTAATAGTGATTAAAGTATTAATATACAAAACCATCTTCACTTCATTTCGTCAGTTAAGGTCTTTGTGTTTCTCTTTTTCCGGTTATAGATCAAATTAAATGTATAAAAATTTATTGAAATTTAGTTCAATTAATATTTTTCCACTTAAGATATTTACTTAATTGAAAAGTTATAAATTTTTTTTAAGAGTGGTTAACTCCTAAAAATTTTAATAGGAAATTTTCAATTATAGATAAATAATTTATACATATATATCTCTCTATCTATGTATGTATGTATGTATTACAAGTAATTGAGTGTGGTCTTTAAATTATAAACTTCCTACGTGTTATTTTCTGACTCAATATACGAATTAGTTCGTTCTATGTTCTCTCAACAAGAGGTACCTGTCTTATCAAGTGGATGGAAGACTCTAAAATTCTATATATAGTTTCTTTGGAATAAAAAAAATTTGACTTTAAACTTAGTTAGTTGGTTTTTACATTGTACTTGAAGATCTTTTTGTACGTTCAAGACCTTCTCTCCGTGAAGATGTCCCTATAAAACAAAGTGGAGAGATCAACACACTGTAACTTTTTAAATTAATTTGAGACAGTCGAAACGGTACCTATTCCGAGATTTGTTTATTTCATATAAAAATGATATTGTTTTCTTTTGTTAGATTTATGGATAAATTTACAAAAGTCAATGAAAATTTTATGAAAATATAATTACTAAAATAACAAAATAATATATGTAATAATTGTTTAATTAATATACTTAACTATATGGTCCAATCAATTATTTTTATATATTGAAAGTGGGTGAATGAGTCACTCAAGACAAATAGTGAATCGTCGAGGTGTGTGATTTTTAAACGTCAGATAAACTCGTCCTTGTGACTCAAAATGAGTGTTAAAAAAGAAAATATGTCTAACTACTTATTTTATAACAATTACTTACTCTACACAGTAAGTCTTATGGAATCCACTACGACGTCATTGATTTTGAGAGTTTAGAATCAGTGAGTTGTCGTGTCTTTACATAAGTTCAGAACAAGTGTGATGGACAGACACTACTTAGTCGTTACCTCATAAGGATTTACATAATGCCCGACAGAGTACAAGAGAAGTTTAAGTTTTGTTAGAACCTTTCTTGTTTCGACTTCCTCAGAGTGAAAGGTTAAAGTTTTGAATGAGTTTTCAATGTCATTAGTTTGTTACAGTATGACCGTATTCCTATCTGTATAAATTGATACCCTATCTTAACTTTCAAATGTTCATTTGTATATGTAAAAACAAGTTGTTCTAACAGTTCTTTAGGTGACTTACAAACGTAGAGGAGTTTTAAATATACGACTTTAGATTATAGTTACAATACCATAAACCGTCACACCGGAGACCGTCCACTAATCTACTTCCTACTTCGGGAGTACTTGTCCTAGTCACGTGAATATTTTCTCTGGGTTCTCTCGAGAGAATGGAACGGATGGTATACTCCTATGTCCACCTGTTACTGGTAGATACTCGGTCCTTCGACAGAGATTGGTCTATCACTTAGAGATCCGTAGGACTGAAGCCTGCAGGGTCAGAGGTCGTGACACTCATTATTAAGGACAACAAATATTTGGTAGGTCAAATACCATAAGACAGTGTCATCCGGTTTGTTGTATTCTGTTTTAAATTACAGTTTTTTATCAGAAAAATTGTTTACATACGATCATGTTGACCCATAGGTATAGGTTTTCTTACTTCAACCTAAGGATGGAGTGTTGTTTGCGTTAAACTTATTTCCATTTAGTTTCTCAATATAATTTCTGTGTTTTGATACTTTGAGAATCTTGTATAGACGTAAAAGTACTTAAAATTAATACGTTATCAAAGAATTTATATTGTATTTTTTTGTTTTGGTTGGTTTCTTTTTATCTATTTAATCTGAATTAGTGTCGCTTTTAGAAAAAGAAGTTTTCTATCACATTTCCTTCACTTTTCTGTTAAGGTCTTTAACTTCTTTATAAACATTTAGTGCATAGACTATTCTTAGACAGTAGGTGACATATGTTTCACAATATAGTGTTATTACGTTTCTGCATATTGGGTTAAGTTTGATCTAAACTTGTCAGTAAAGAGGTTTCTTCAATGTGTTTGTCGTTTATTCATGTACTTTTATACAGTTACAGTAATCGGTTATCCCTTTATATTTAGTTTTCGTGTTACAATATGGTGGAGTGTTTGTAACCCTACTAATAATGGTTTTCCTTGTTATTGTTCGGAACCCACGTCTTTTTGAGTCTGGGATTGTATGACGACCACCCATGCATTTTACTATGCAGATAAAACCTTTTGTCTACTAAGGATTTTTCTAATTTGGTGTAATGGTGTATTGTGTCCCTAAGGAAGGATCTATGTATGTACTCTATATTTTTGTATGTGTTACGTGTATTTTTTAAAATGGACTTACAAGTGTCCTCACAATGAGTATTCTCAGTTTTACACCTTTGTTGGACCTACAAGTTGACAGCTTTCCGGTTCTTTTACTCAATAGGTTACTTTATAATGAGTTGATAACGAAGGGACCACCGATTTTCCATTTCTTAGACGGAAGTTTTATCTTCTCTGTCCTCTGAACCTCAGTCAGGGATCCAACCCTTCTAGGGGACCTCCTCCCGGACCGTTAGGTGAACTCATAAGAACGGATATCTGAGAGTACTTACCTCCTTGGACCACTCGATGGTAGGCATCCTAGTGTCTTATCCAGTGTTGACTTCACTTACTCGTGTCGTGTAATGAGTCGATAGTCAAGTCAAGTCATGTCAGTGAGTCAACACAACCTCAGAAACACTGGGGGACTTAACGTCGTGTGGTCCGGAGGGACAGGTAGTGGTTGAGGACCTCAAGTGAGTCTGAGTGCAGGTAACTCAGTCACTACGGTGGGTCGGTAGAGTAGGAGACAGCAGGGGAAGAGGAGGACGGGGGTTAGGGAGGGTCGTAGTCCCAGAAAAGGTTACTCAGTTGAGAAGTGTACTCCACCGGTTTCATGACCTCAAAGTCGAAATCGTATTAAGGAAGGTTTCTTTAGGGTTCCAACTAGAGGAAGTCTTACCTGACCAACCTAGAGGAACGTCAGGTTCCCTGAGAGTTCTCAGAAGAGGTTGTGGCGTGAAGTTTTCGTCGTTAAGAAGCCACGAGTCGAAAGAAGTGTAAGGTTGAGAGTGTAGGTACGTACTGGTGACCTTTTTGGTATAGAAACTGATCTGCCTGGAATCAGCCGTTTCATTACACAGACAAAACTTATATGATAGATCCAACCAGTATTGAAAAGAAGGTTCCTCATTCGTAGAAAATTAAAGTACTGACGTCAGTGGTTGACGTCACTAAAACCTCGGGGTTTTCTATTTCAGACTGTGACAAAGGTGACAAAGGAGTAGATAAAGGGTACTTCACTACCCTGACCTACGGTACTAGAAGCAAAAGACTTACACCTCGAAATTCGGTTGAAAAAGTGAGAGGAGAAAGTGAAAGTAGTTCTCCGAAAAATCAAGGAGAAGTGAAAGACGGTATTCCCACCACAGTAAACGTATAGACTCCAATAACTATAAAGAGGGCCGTTAGAACTAAGGTCGAACACGAAGAAGGTCGGATCGCAAAGAGCGCTACATGAGACGTATCTTAAATTTATTCATCCCACTGTTATATGTCGGAACTACATGAGTAAAAGGATAAACCTTGGTCAGACAACAAGGTACAGGTTAAGATTGACAACGAAGGACTAGATGTATATCCAAAGAGTTCTCCGTCCAGTCGATATGTTTCCACTTATTTTATGACTGAGTACAATCTTGTACCTACTTGTAAATTTCTTAATACGTACACTTTCTTCGGTTTGTTTTTTCAGGTGTATGAAATACCAAAATTAATATACCATTCACATTATATCCTTTTAAGTATCTTGTTCGATTATTAATAGACGTATGACAGAAATGTAGTATTTTACTTGTTACTAGTCCTTATCAGTGACAATCTTCAGAACTTGACTCTTCAAAGTACCTCTGTACAGTGTATTCCACGATAAAAAATTCGACGTATACGACACCTATTAACCTCTGTTTCTCCCTTCATGAAGTTTATTTCTACTATCATATGAGTTTCTCGTGTTTTCCTTGATCTAATCACCCCTAAGAATTAAAAATCAATCAACTCATCAATGGAATTTATGACCTTCAAATTCTTTTATGTTAACGGATGTGATTTTAGTTCTCAATTATTTAGAACCCTGAAGAGACCACCAGGTCACCCAGTACAAGGTCCGATGTTTACGTCACTCGAGTTCAAGTTAAAGACGAGTTCCTTGATCCGGGGTACACGACGTCAATTCCGGATCATGTCTGTTTATTTTTTTTTATTTACTTTTATTTGAAAAGAAAAATTAGAAGTTTTTTACTCAATTACTTACGTTGAATTAATTCTTTATTACTACACTCGTAAGACCCCTAGAGATAAAGATTTTACAAAACCTCCATAAAGATTACACGTTACTGTGTCCTAGACGAAGATGTTGTTCAGAGGACCTCCCATCCTTGGTCCGATATAAACGGACAAATAAAAAGTTTGGTTCAGGTCTCGTCAAAAAGTTATCTTATACTTGACTTCAACAGTAACACATAGTAACTTACAGTGACACACAGTAATTATATGTGTACTTGTTCATTTTCATTTAACAAGTAATTAATTGGTAGTCCCGGTTAAATATAGTTTCTGAATCCGGTCTTTACTGAGGAATTACGAGTTCAATGATTTAACTATCGGTTGACGTTTTAAGGATGTCTAAGGTAGTGTACCGAAATAAAAATTGATCATTTGAGATAACTAAACCGAAGAAGGAGGTCTAGACTCAGACTCGTATACATATGCAATAATTACGGTAATCGAAGGTATAAAGTCATGTTCGGTAAAATACCCTTGGACAGTAATTGTCATATTTTTGATTAACGTTCAACGTACGATGTAATTAAAGGATATATTTGTTTATAGGCTCTTCATTTTGTATACGATTATCTCTTACTTATTAAAATAGGTGTATGGACGGTTCTGTCTACCTTCCGTGGAGTCTGTCTTAAGACTATTCATCTCCTGACGTTTGGTTTTAGGAGAAAACGTTCCAGAACTGTTCAAGAGATACTAAACAATAGTATGAATCTCGAGGTCCACAGTAAAAACGATATCGTATGGAAATAAAAACTTAAGTATAACATAAAAGACTACTTTATGTCTATACCTGTCCTGACACACTACTGACGTTAGTTTGAGTGTATGTACCGAAAAAAAGAATGTGAATAGCTGATTTTATCGACAGAATTCTGTACTGGATAAGAAGGAGGACCGAAGTGCCACCATTTTCAGATCCAGCCGATCTTGTCTAATAAGAGGGAAAAGAATTCAATTAAATTTGGGTATAAGAGACTCAGAAGAGGACCTTCTAAGAGGTTCTTGTCTTTGGAGTATATGTTGGATTGAGTCTATTTCCCTGAAAGAGATTCACTCCTGGGTGTGTACAAAAGGTCCGGTACCATCTCGTTTGTCTCACTGTTTCGACGAGAAACAACTACCTTTTCCTCTTGTTATCAACCCATATGGTAAAAATAGTGACCTTTGAATTTCTTCCATTATGTTCCGATTTAGGTATACGCAAAAATCAAAATGTTTAAACTGATAGTAAAGGGAAAGTTTATTGATAAATGTCAACACTGATGACAAAGGGGAGTCTTCCTAACTTCTTAAACCCTTTTTTCCGACTTTACCGAAAACCATCTGTGTAGTTCAACGTTACCACTTTCTATTTCCTCCTTTATCTGTAAAATGTCTAAGATAAATTGGTAAGATTTTATCGACACTAACTTTTCTTTATGGTTTTGAATACATTAATAATTCTCGAACAAACTAAATCAACGACGACGACGATAACGATTCAACGAAGTCAGCACAGGCTGACACTCTGGGGTTTCTGTCGTCGGGTGGTCCGAGACGGCAGGGACCCTAAGAGGTCCGTTCTTGTGACCTCACTCAACAGAAAGGAAGAGGTTACGGACTTTTCACTTTCACTTCAGCGAGTTAGTACAAGCTAAGAATTGTTGGGGTACCTGACGTCGGACGGTCCGAGAAAGCGGGTACCCTAAAAGGTCCGTTCTCATGACCTCACCCAACGGTAACGGAAGAGACACTAAATCAACTTACTATATCACATATATATGTAGGTGACAATGGTTTGTTTATACACGAAATGGTTCCTAAGAACGTTCCCATCTAGGTATACGAGTCGAGAACGGTTGATTAAGTTTTCTTTCACTGTTCCTAGACGAGATCCCGTCTTGAATCTCTTATACCGAGTCTGTCAATTCGCAGACAGATGTTACTCCCTCTGGGCCCAAGTTAGGGACCCAACCCTTTTAGGGGACCTCTTCCTTTACCGTTAGGTGAGGTCATGAGAACGGACCTTTTAGGGTACCTGTCTCCTTGGACCATCCGATGTCAGGTACCCTAGCGTTTCTCAGCCTGTGCTGACTCGCTCAAGTGAAAGCGAAAGAGATCCATGAGAGAAGAGAAGAATAGTGGAACCTTTATATGTGTAATTCTGTGGTCCTGGAGTTTACCACATGCCTCATTTGTAAGTACACGATTTAAGAACTCTCGGTCCCCAATAAATAAATAAAATGAATTCGCATTCGTTCTCTCAAGGTCTTTTTGTAGATAAAGACGAAATAACTGATACGGTTTCGGAAACTGACACACCTAGTGTTGTTTGACACCTTTAACGACTTTCTCTACCCTTATGGTCTGATGGACTGAACGGAGAACTCTTTAGACATACGTCCAGTCCTCCTTTGTCAATCTTGACCTGTACTTTGTTGTCTGACCAAGGTTTATCCTTTTCCTCATGTAGTTCCGACATCTAACAGCGGGACGAATAAATTGAACATAAGTCTTATGTGATACGCTTTACGACCCGACCTACTTCATGTACGAACTTAGTTCTAACGACCCTCTTTATAGTTATGAAGTCTATACGTCTACTGTGGTGGGAATACCGTCTTTCACTTCTTGATTACTCGGAGAACTACTTTCACTTTAACCTCTCACTTTTTCAACCGAATTTTGAGTTGTAAGTCTTATGATTCTAGTACCGTAGGTCAGGGTAGTGAAGTACCCTTTATCTACCCCTTTGTTACCTTTGTCACTTTCTAAAAGAAAAAACTCTGAGGTTTTAGTGACGTCTAACACTGACGTCGGTACTTTAATTTTCTACGAATGAAGAACCTTCCTTTCAATACTAGTTGGATCTATCGTATAATTTTTCGTCTCTGTAATGAAACGGTTGTTTCCAGACAGATCAGCTCCAATATCAAAAAGATCACCAGTACATACCTACACTCTCAACCTGATGTCTCTTTCGACTCACGGCTTCTTAACGACGAAAACTTGACACCAAACCTCCTCTGAGAACTCTCAGGGAACCTGACGTTCCTTTAGGTTCGTCAGGTAGGATTTCCTCTAGTCAGGACCCACAAGTAACCTTCCTGACTACAACTTCAACTTTTAGGTTATAAAACCGGTGGACTACACTTCTCGACTGAGTAAACTTTTCTGGGACTACGACCCTTTCTAACTTCCGTCCTACTCTTCCCCTGTTGTCTCCTACTTTACAAACCCACCGTAGTGGCTGAGTTACCTATACTCAAACCAATTTGAGACCCTCAAACACTACCTGTTCCCTCCGGACCACACGACGTCAGGTACCCCAGTGTTTCTTAGTCTATGTTGATTCGCTAACTTGACTTGACTTGACTTGGAGCAAATAGACCAAATTGTGTTTATATATAATTTAAACCTTAAACTCTTTTCCTCAAACTTAGAACTGAGGGAATAATAAAATTCTAAAACTGTCGTAGTCAATTGAGTCTAATTGTTGAAGAGTTTCTTCAATCACGAGTGATTTATAGATAAAAAGAGGATATAAAGAGTCGGATTTAACATGAATCAAATATCGGTATACTAATTGCGTACCCTTTATCTACCCCTTTGTCACCTTTGTCACAGTCTGAAATAAAACCCCCCGAGGTTTTAGTGACGTCTACCACTAACGTCGGTACTTTAATTTTCTACGAATGAGGAACCTTCTTTTCAATACTGGTTGGATCTATCATATAAGTTTTGTCTGTGTAATGAAACGGCTGATTCCAGGCAGATCAGTTCCGATACCAAAAAGGAAACCAGTACATACCTACACTCTCAACCTGACACTTCTTTCGACTCGCGGCTTCTTAACGACGAAAACTTCACGCCACAACCTCTTCTGAGAACTCTCAGGGAACCTGACGTTCCTCTAGGTTGGTCAGGTAAGACTTCCTCTAGTCGGGACCCTAAAGAAACCTTCCTTACTACGACTTCGACTTTGAGGTCATGAAACCGATGGAGTACGCTTCTCAACTGAGTAACCTTTTCTGAGACTACGACCCTCCCTAACCCCCGTCCTCCTCTTCCCCTACTGTCTCCTACTCTACCGACCTACCGTAGTGACTGAGCTACCTGCACTCAGACTCACTTGAGGCCCTCAACCACTACCTGTCCCTCCGGACCGCACGACGTTAAGTACCCCAGCGTCTCTCAGCGTTTCTCGCTGACTTGACTTGACTTACTAGACTCTTAGTGTTACCGTACTTAAGAAATATCAACCTCCGTTATCTCTTGACGATAAGGAGGAAGCAGAGAAAGGGAGATAGTACTCCTATGTCTTCGGTTCACAAGGTTCATCTTACTCGACAATTCTGTCTCCAGGTACCGAACTTGGTGTCACCTAAGATTTACTGACTCTTTATTAGTAGGTTTTAATCAAATTCGGTGACTCTAAAAGACCGAATAAAAATTCAAGTCGTTTCCGACCAGATAGGAGTAATTAATTTACCAGAAAATTTTACAGTAAGAAATTTTTTTTTTTATTCTTTAGTAAGAAACTAAGGAAATCAGTGATGGTATAAAACATCTCGACACAGTGAGATTCACACTAGACGTCTGAACCCGACTTAGTTTTTGACACACAATGGTCGGTCGTTAATCATTTATATCTTTGACTCATATTCTGATATCTAAAAAATTATCGTTAACTAATAAAGGTACTGTGGATTCATACACACTTGTACCAAAGTGACTAAGTGAATATAAAGTGTAAACAATATATTTATAAAATAAGATAACGTAACCAGGTACTGTCCAAAATCCTTATTATTCCTTTGACCCGAGGTATTATATTATCTGTAAAAAATTGTAAATAAAAAAATGAATAATAAATAAACCAACGTGGTCGAGAATCAACGTCGTTCACCCTAGGAACTAGAAATTACTCCATACGTCCTAGAAAAGAAAAAAATTAATTAATTAAAATTATCTTCCTATTAATGAACTGTCATAACAGTACAAAAAACCATTTGTAGCTGTAATTAGTCAGTACCTACGTGAGTACACGGGGGTACGACTTAGGGGGAGGATGAAGGGAGGGGTAAGGTAGGGAGGTCTAACAGGGTCTCGTGGTCGAAACTCACGGGACGAAGTACGTAGTTTGAACGTGACCAGTATATAAAATGTATTCTGTTATATGTACAAAGTCACGATAAGAGAGTTTAGTAGGGTGGGAGTGGATACTTTTACTACTTACTTACTTAATTTTACGACACAAGGAGAATATGTCTCTACATCGAACCGTACTAAATATTGTTCTTAATAGTGAAAACCTTTTACATTATATTTGAGTTTATTATACTTATTGTACGGTCTTTCGTGTCTCTTCTTTCTTTCAGTGATTTTAAAGTAATTGTGAAATCCTTTAGAAAGTATATATGATTGTATGTGTGTGTTCATGACAGAAATTCCAAATCTGAATTAACATAATTTTGTCTATTACACACAGTGTATGAAAAAGTCATTTTATGTACAGTACCTGTTTAGAAGGACAGTTTTGAAGATAAAATAAGTAGTAATAAGTCATACAACGACGACAAGTCAGTGATTCAACAGAGGCTGATAAGTCGCTGTGGTACCTGGCATCGGCTCGATTCGAGGAGACAGGTACCCTAAAGAGTCCGTTCTTATGATCTCACTCAACGGTAAAGGACGAGGTCTCCTTAGAAACACTGGGCCCTTGACTTGGATGGTAAGGATGTAACCGTCCACCTAAGGAATGGTGACTCGGTGGTCCCTTCGTGATGACTGTATATGGATCAATAAATAACATATGTATATGGTATAAAATAAATAGGTCCGGGAGTAACTATGTCTAAAATCAATAATGGTCGGTAAACAGACAGTAGGTACTAGCTACCGTTTACAGGTATTCGTACTTATGTATAAAAGTGTAAGTATACTACAAGGACTCCCATTTAATGTGTCTTAAAGACTTTTACACTACGGAGAGATTTATATTTTGGACAATTAAATAATAGAAACACTTGTTTTAGGTAAAGAACTGGTAAAAAAGTCCGATTTTTAAATTTATACATATATATAAGGAGTGTAAAACGGATAATCACTAGGTAACAGAAATAGATGAGAGTCTGTATTATATCAAGAATTTCGAACGTATGTGCACTATAGATTACCAGTCGTTAATGATATTAACTGAAAATATAATAACCCTTGTTCGGTTCCTGTTTGGGTCGACCGGTCATTCCCGACGTCTTTGTAAGAGAGTCTACCAATATTCAGACTCTAGTCCTAGCACCGACAAAACATAGAGAGGGAACCGGTCGTCCACATTACCCTACTCTGATTTACAAGGAGCCACTCGGGTGTGAAAATACTAGGTAGACAAGTTCATCCTTCTATACTCCGTCCACCCTAAGAAGTACGATTTTATCCCGAATCTATCTTCGTTTACCTTTTACTAAACTTAGTAGAAAGGTCTCTATATTGAGTAAAACATTGAGTATACTTTTAATGTGAGTGTGACGGTACTTTCGATACTGATTATTACTCACTTGATAATTTTTTTTTTTTTTTTTTTCCGAAATGAAATTGGATAAAAGAGAACTGTGAGAAGTCATCTCCGCTTCCGGAGGCCACTCGGATGGACCGTGTCACCACCACCTCCCGCCGTGGACCACCTGAGGGTCTCTCCTCCGCGTCGTCGATACCATAACTAATCCTGTGTCGCTCCGGGAACATCTTTAGTTCTTGCAAACGACTCTACCGGACCTGTTACACCTCTTCTGACGCGTACCGGTTTAAGGTACAGGACTGGTCGGAGTTCGCCGTGGTGGTCTTGGAAAGCGCCTAACTCACTCAGTGCGGTACGTTGACTGTTCGGTCGCCTACTTGACACCAGTATTCCCGACGTATCGGAATAGACGTGGGCTATCTCTGAAGGTAGTTTCCTCTTGCCTAGGACCTAATACGACTCCGAACGATGGAGGTTAAACAGTAACTGAATGCATTTCCACTTCTGTATTTAGTCAATCAAGACATCCGCTCTGGTCATGCGGTCGTTTCGAAGTACGATGTCGAGTCCTCACGGTCACGGAAGTCTGAGGCAAAACGTGTCTCTGGTGTCGGTTTCCTGTTCGTGTTGTGTCTCTCCAGACCATGGGGGTAGGAGTTCTACCGTCTGAAACTTGATTCGTTTCAGATGTCACCCGACAAAGGGGAGGCAGCTTAGAGGTTACGTTTGTCCCCTTAGAGATGTCCCTATACTCACACTTATTTATGATCGACGGAGCCAGACGTCGAGTCTGAAAATTTATTCGGAGACTTGAGACTCTCCCCACGATGTGACGGTTCCGACAATAGAAACGGGACCCGTAATAGTAGACCCGTTACTATGTCTCTCAGAGAAAGAAACTCTGGTTCTTCCTCGTGGACTCTAGGACTGGTCAGAGGAGGATAGGCACTCCACGACGATCTTTTGTGTTTCTACTCTCAACGTCTAAGGGGTATTCACGTCCTAGGGGAACAGACCCGTTTGATTTGTTGAGAATTCTCTTAAATCGACGATTTGGTCCTTGGACAGACTACAGAAACTTGAACTTTTCTCTTACCTGGTCCGTTGTCTTAGACGAATTTTAAGTTCCGTTTTGTAGACCCACAAAAATTTCAAAAATAACTTAAAGAATGTTATAACAAAGACAAAATCCAAAACCCGATGCTCCGTACACCCCAGAATCGAGTTACTGGTCCCAACATTGGGTGTGTACGACGAAACCTTCCGTTTCAGGATTGTGACCTGGTGGTTCCTTCAGAGGACTCAAACCAATTACATCCAGTGATATGAAAAACAAGACGTACGGGAATGAACTGAGGGAAGAAGTATGACCCGGGACCCCACCCGGGACATCACATCCCTCCTTTACGTCTCAACTTTTCTTTTCCACAAACAATGTTGTAACAGGGTTTAGAGTTACTTCCCTATACACCCTAATAAACTTATACTCAACTTTGAGAATACGGTGTTAGTTAATTATTTACGAAGGACATTTTTTTCCCTTTTAAAAAAAAATTTTCAATTAATTAAAAAACTGGACTTTTGTTCAACATTCAAATTCACTCGATCATAATAATAGGAGAAATTTACCTTCTCCTGAACTTCACAAAAGTAATTAAGGTATTGTACATGTCCCATGAGGTATAAGAAAGGAAGTTTAAAGTCCTTCCAAAGATAATGAAGAAAAATAATGTACGTGTCTTTGCAAGATATATTTGGGTAACAAAGTCACCATAGACTTATTTTTTTTCCTTTCTTTTCATTTTTTCTTTTTGTCAACTAGAAGTATCCTTTGTGTTCCTTATCCTCAAGGTCTTGTTCCTTATTAAATAATCGATTACTGGATAAAAAGTCGACAGTTTTATTAATGCCCCTGTTTATATGTACCTCCTTAAGTCCTCTGAGGATCCTTAATATTGACATTTCTGACTTTCGAAAATAGTCTTGGACCTCAGAATAACACCCTAACGGATAATAGTTACACACGGACGCACGATTCAGTGAAGTCAACACAGACTGAGAAACACTGGGATATCTGATATCGGACGGTCCAAGGAGACAGGTACCCTAAGAGGTCCGTTCTTATGACTTCACCCAACGGTACAGGAGGAGGTCCCCAAAAAGGACTGGGTCCCTAACTTGGGTACAGAGAATACAGAGGACGTAACCGTCCACCCAAGAAATGGTGATCACGGTGGACCCTTTGGGTGGATAAAAATTATCAATATGTAATTAGTCTCTGGTGACACCAAATAAAACCACCTACAGATTCTTCGTACTTTTTATTCTTATGTTACAGTAGACGAAGTTTTCACCTGTAAGACTTGTTCCTAATAGGTTCTACTTTTCTTTTGCTCCGGGAAATAGAATATTGTTCCAGTAACGTAAAGTTCGAAACGGAATCAGACACACACACACGCACACACGCACACACACATTAAGTGTGGAAACCGTGACCCCGATCCAGACCTCACCTCTGACATTTTGGTGTCACTGACGTGTGTAAAAATCCTTTCTACTTCAGTTGAACGACGACACTGAAAGTGTATATCATGTCACTACAAACAAGTCCTTTTCGTAAAAGAAACCCGGTTTAACTTCACCGATTATATTTAAAAGTTCCAGGTCAAAAGATCTTCTACCCGACTCTGGGGTCACAAGAAACTCAAACGGTTTTTCGGGAATCTTACTAAAAATCAAGGGAGAGGGAAATGTCCCTGGGTCTTTTAAGAAAAACAGTCGAAATATCTATATTAACTGTACATTGTAACACACTTAAATTGTACATGTCACACTATTGGCCTATATACGTATATAATACTTTACTTATGGTTTCATTCCAATTAATCGTGGAGGTATTAGAGTGTATTAATGGACACACACATATATACTCGTGTAAATTCTAGATACTAGAATCGGTGACGGCTCATATACTGTGTGATGATAATTGACAATTTTTATTGATAATTGATTGTAATTATTGATAATTATTTTAAATTTTTACGAAAGAGGAACCTTCTTTTCAATACTAGTTGGATCTGTCGTACAATTTTTCGTCTCTACAATGAAACGGTTGTTTACAGAAATGTAGAGGTGGTTGTCATGTATTTACAAGGGAAAAGTGACGTAGTAACGGTTTTGAACAATAGAGAACAAAAAAACTACTTTCGGTACGATTGTCTATACTTCACTATAGAGCATCAAAACCAAACGTAAAGGGAGTAATAATCACTACGATTCGTGGAAAAGGACATGGACAAACGGTCAACATACAAAAGAAACCTTTTTACGGAGAAGTTCAGATAGGTAAAAATTTAACCTTATAAAACAAATAAACTATACTCGAGGAATACATAAAGTCTATGTACTAAACGTTTATAAAGGAGGGTAAGTCACTTGACACAGAATTAAGATAACAAATAAAACGAAACGTCTTTGGAAAATTAAATTATATCAGGGGAAGTAATAAAAACGAAAACTACGAATATGAAAATCAGAATATAGACTTTTTAGTAACGATTTTTGTTACAACTATTGAAAAAGGATACAAAAGAAGATTCTCAAATTGTTAAAGTCTAAAGTGTAAATTCAGAAATTAGGTAAAACTCAATTAAAAGTTCTGACTACATTTATCACCAGGTTAAAGTAAGAAGATCTCCACCAATAAGTCAAAACGGTTGTGGTAAATAACTTCCCTGATTGGAAAGAGATAACATATTAAAAACTTAAAAACCATTTTTTATTAACTGGTATATACGTACTCAGATAAAGATCCTAGAGTTAGGTAAGGTGGTCGGATACACAGATAAAAATACGGTTATGGTATGTCAAGACTAAGGAAATCAGAGATACCGTAAACCCAGATGTTCCGTCTAACCCTCCACAACCGTGTCCGACCCTCGGACATAACTCTCGGACGGACCTTGAACTCTGGTGACTGTTGGTGGGATCGAGACACTACCCGGACCTTGGATGTAGAGACCTTCGGTCAGACCTCCGAACCTAGATACCTCTGACCGAATCATACCTTTATTTCCTCCTAGGTCCTAGACACCCGTGACCATATCTCTGACCCAGGCACTTCCTGGACTATGACCCCGTCCGATACTCGGCTTCTGGTGTTCTCTAGTAGACCCGGGACCCCGAAACCCCTAGACAGACGACGATCACACCCAACCCTCGGACCGTAGTGTCATCAATCATCACGACCATGTTCGGACCACGACCCCAGGAACGTTACTCCAGTTCACCTTCCACAAAGGTGAAATCTGACTGACCCAGACCTCATCCCCAGGATCCCCGTTACATTTGGATATAAATGATGAAAGAAGTTACACAGAAAACAGATAATAGACACGAGGTGGGTTTACGACATTAAGAAGTGAAGACCTTAGGAATCAAGGAAACTTCTGCAAAAGTACCCGTCTATAAATAAGTTATAAAGACCTTCTTCTGTCATGATCTTTAAGGATATAGCGATAGAACGACTAGGGTCTTTTAAAGAAAAAAAAAACAAAAAGGTTGGTTTAGCACTTGACTAAGTGTAACAGGAAAGGGGAAGGACAAAAGGAAATACGACCCTCGTACAATCTATGAATTTATGAGCAAAATTGTAAATACAGATAGGGGGTACAGGACGTAGATATCTCATCTTACGTGACAGAACAACTAGTTTTTTAGTCAATCATTCTCTAATTACACATTATAACAGGGTGCTATCCCTAAAGTCTGATAGTTAGTGATACACTGTGATGAAATATCTATGTTCACCATCACAACACCCCTCATCCCCACTCTCTCTCCTCCTGGTTACCCCTTATTTATAACTTCGTACTTCGAAAATCAACTATTTTGTTAACGAACTTTCTTTAAGATTTTATCGATGTTTGGGTCCTTACAAAAAGAAGAAAATAAAGAAGAAAAATACGAAATGTTACGACACAACACAACCAAAGACAGTATGTTGTTTCACTTAGTCGGTATTCACATACATACAGAGAAGGGAGAACTTGGAGGAAAGGTGGGGGTTGGGGTAGGGTGGGGAGATCCAACAGTGTCTCACGACCCAACTCGACAAACACAATATGTCTTTGAAGTGTGATCGATACATCAAAAGTCACATATATCATTACATATACAAAGTCACGATGAGTTAAGTCGGGTGGGAGGAAGAGGGCGACACAGACGTCCAGACAAGAGATATCCTTTCAATAAGAATTATTAAATATTACAGTCGGATTTGAGGTACTTACTATTTAAAATTCATACATTAACGATGAACCATCTCGTAGACTAAATCCATTTTGGATAGAGAAAATTCATTATTGTCACTCCGTAGGGAAAGAGACTGAAGGATACTGTAGAAAGTCTAAAAGTACTTATATACAGGATGAGAAGTAGAAGAAGTATTAAAGAGTAAGAAATTATAAAGGAAAAAGATTTTACCTATCATTACTTAAAAGTCTGACAAGATACGTTTTAGCAAAGGACAGAAGTAGTAATGTTATTGGAGTGTTGTCTTAAGAGGTTCTAGGGATACGAAAATGATATCAGAATGTCTATTGAACTCTTACCGTCTGGGTCACTGTTCACAAGAATCGTTAAAGGAACAAGACTTATTATTTTAATTTTTTAGAATTTAACTCAGATATGGTATAGTACACCAACTACTGATTCTCGTTTGACTTAAGACTTCAAACCTTTCATAAGGAAAGAGAAAGGACGGAATCTAACCAACCTTAATACTACTCTATCCTCATTCGTAATTCAGTCTCGTAAGAAGTTATATTGGAGTCGAGAGACAAAAGGTCCTCATCGAAAAAAACTTCTCTATCACAACGAAACCTAAGACGTAGGTCTACCGTTGTTTTTACTCTTGAAGAGACTAGTAGAGTCTTAGAAGGGTTTACAAACAAAACTTATGATTCTTTATTCAAAATACCGTCTTATACATCATCACCTCTCCGTGTCTGTCGAAAAGATTTAACTAAGAGTAAGAATATTCTGTTTAGACAAACGGGACACTGAAAATTTTGGTAAGTCACTAAAATATCTCGTTTATAAAGACAATAACTCTTTCCTAACGAGTAGTACGATACTAGAACTCACACATTAGAGGAGTTTAATGAGAAGGGCAAGACCTAAACGTACAATTCTTGTGTATGTCCGTAATATGTAATTAAGTCTTGAGTCAAGAATTTTCATAATTCACCTATTTACCTATTTAGTAATGGAGACAGAGAATCAAACTTACTGGGACATGAACCGATCGAGAATCAGACCGTGGTTTTTCGGTTATCGGACGTTTCTTTACTAACATAATAGTTTGAGATATCTGACATCGTCTAATCGTATTTACGTTTACGAATAAATACGAATCTCTTCTATATAAACTGTAGGTTTATGAGTTTTTATAATGTAGGATACAGAGACATTCATTAACAAGGTAGAAGTAGGGATGAGAAAAAATTAAAAAAATAAATATTTTAATTTAGTAATCTCAGAAATTATAGAGAGGTCACCATAGTTTAATAAAGAAGAAGTTGATATCGTATTCATTAATTTGGGTCGTCCAGTGTAGATAAGAAAGAAATTTTTATCTATTATTTATACTTTCGACCTGAGAGTTTGAGTTTCGGTTGATTTACGGTACCTCTGTCATCTTCTGACTCACTAATCTCAACTCATTACTGAAAACCTAATCCTTCCTGTACCCTGAGTAACCGTTACATAAGGGTACGATTTCACGACCATCACACACACACACACACTCTCTCTTTCTCTCTCTCTTTAATCTAATCATATGTCTTTTATAAATGACCACTGAGTCTACCATTTTCACCCTTCCGAGTCGGACCTTATATCCTCTTGACCCAAGTTAGGACCCAACCCTTCTAGATGACCTCTTCTCTTACCGTTGGGTGAGGTCGTAAGAACGGACCTTTTAGGGTACTTATCTCCTCGGACCACCCGATGTCAGGTACCACAACATTTCTCAGTCTGTACAGACTCACTGATTCGTCAGTACGTGTGTGTATCGTTTATAAGTAGAGTAAGACAACAACAACACAATCAACGAGTCAGGTACGTTGGGGTACCTCACATCGTATGGTGCAAGGAGTCAGGTACACTAAAAGGTCCGTTCTTGTAACCTTACCCAACAGTAAAGGAAGAGGTCCCCTCGAAGGACTGGGTCTCTAACTTGACCTCAGAGAACGTAGAGGTCTTGACAGTCCCCCTAAGAAATGGTGATTCGGTGGACCCTTCTGGTAGAGAAAGATCTACTAGTGTTATCTTACATGTGAAAGGAAACGAAAACTAAAACCCAAAACGGTTATTGAATGAAATCGGTTACAATACCTTTTATTTGTTTTCGAAGTTTTCCGACGTGTCGATCGCAATGTAAAAATTCAATAAACACAAGGTGGTATTCTTCTTTTCCGAAGTTCATTGCAGATCAGATTACTCCCATCATTTCGTCTAACACTATATTTTACTTTAATTTTTGGATCGTTTTAACACAATCAGCGAATCAGCACAAACTAAGAAACACTGGGGTACATGACATCCAGTGTCCGAGGAGACTAGTACCTTAAGTGGTCCGTTCTTATGACCTCACCCAACGGTAAGGAAAGAGGCCCCTAGGAGAGTTGTGTCTACCTTGGACTCAGAGAACTTAACGTCCGTTGAAGAAATGGTAGACTCGGTGGTTCCTTCGGGATCTTTTGAACTTGAAAACAATTTAGTCATTATACGGTCAACTGGGTGTTTGAGTACTCACTTTACAAACAACAAGATACAGTACTTTAAAACATCTTCAGAATAATACGTCTTAATAACACTTTTATCGATTATACTACTTGTACGTGAACAAAATTATTAGAAAAAAGTCATGTTAAAAGTGACTAATATCATCACACACTAATACTCGTAGTTGATACTTTTATTATTAGACACAATTTTAAGAACGAGGAGACGAATAAGAATTATCAAGGACACCCTGAAACCTCGAATTAGATGTAATCCAATCTCAAGATTAAGTGTTTTAAGACTATTACCATAGACGGGGTACCACAAAAAGATATGATTTATACTGTTATATACTATTGACACTTGTTTTATAGACTTTGTATCCTACGTTACGTACCATAAGAATAATAAAATCTAATGAATGTGACTCACGTTTATGTATATCTTAATTTTATACAAATAATAATTATATCGTGATATGAACTACGGTCTACGAGACTCAAGAGACAATGGACAGGTGACTCACTCGGTAAAGACACGTTTATGTGTAGTTTGTCTTCTATTAAGTTAACGTTCTAATACCGGGTCCTCCCTAATTATACGTAATTTCCTGATGAAGATCGTTTAAGTTAAATAACGATATCACCGTTTATACGGTCTGACCCAGTTAAAACGATAGTATTTTAAATCTACCGTTCAATGGAGTGTTCTCATTCTTCATGGTAGTGGTATAGAGTTCGTATTACAACGTTACCTTTATATAAGTTTTATACATACAAAAGAATGATCTTCTCCGTTTAGTTATAAATTTATAAAAAGAAAGTGTAGAACAATTTATAACTTAGTTATTAAATAATATAAAACAAATCAGAATTACTCCAATAATAATAATATCGTGATTGGAAAAAGGTATCTTAACGGAAACGATAAAATAGTTTATATTCTACTAATATAACACACTAAGATAAAGACCCAGGGGGTAAGACAAGGTGAATAGATAATCAGATAAGAAATCGGTAACGGAAACTGAACTAGTGACATCGAAGTTTCACTCAGAACTTAAATACCTCAGACAGATCAGACAGATAATATCGGATCCAAAAAGATTTAAAAACGAAAAGGTATATTTGAACCATTAAGTAAATAATTATAGGTATTTTATTGAACAATCCTAAAACTAACTCTGACATAACCTACATATCCAGTTCAATCCTTCTTATCTGAAGATTGTTACATAGACATAGGTACTAGTACCTGACAGAAAGGTAAAGAAATTTGGAAAATAAATAAAGTAGTCTGAAAACGTCAAAAGGAGTATGTATAGACACGATACATGTAGGTAAAAATCTCAATATAGACAAAGTTACTGAAAACAATAACGATGAGATTTGTTACAACACAAAAATTAAGATTTAAGCTAACGAGTAACGACAGTGTATTCTTTGTTCAACTGAAAATATATAACTGGAATATAAGACGTTGAGACGAAGTTGTCGAATAATCAAGGTCCTCCATAACACAACACACACACACACACACACACACACACACACACACTTAAGAAGGGTTATAAAAATGTATTTGTTAATAGAGTAGACACTTCTTTCTATCTAAGTAAAGAAAGGAGGCACAGAGATACAGAAAATAAAAGTACTGAACAACTTAATTTTATCCTAATATCCACCTTAAGTTGATCAAAGAATGGGATTTCATACTACAATTATGATCAACAAAAAAAAAAAAAAAAANATCAAAAAAAAAAAAAAACATCTACGACAAATAGATCAACTTCTAGAAAGTAAGGACTAAATGATTTCTAAAATAGTACTCTTTTATTAACTTAAACAGTTTCCGAAAGAGACGTAGTAACTATAGTAGTACATTAAAAAGTATAAATCGGATAAATACACTACCCAATGTATTTAGTCAAAAGCTTTCAATTAGGTTAGAACGTATGGACTTTACTTAAGGTGAGCCTGTGCCATTATTATAAAAGACATATAACACTCTAAGTCAACGATTTAAAATAACTCCTCCGAATATGGATACTTATTACTTTCCACCAAAGGATATTAGAAGAAACCATTAAAAGGAATAGACCTAAACTAGGATCTCATTAAGACAAAAACACCTTGTACAAGACTTCATAAGGGAGACGAAGACAAAAGACCCCTTCTAAAATCTCTTAACCATAACAAGAAATTGACAAAACAAAGATGGTCTCTCTTTGTCAAACCTGGGTCAACAAAACATAAACCTCCCATTAAAGAACGACGAAGTTAAAGAAATTATTGATATCCGAATAAACTTAATAGATAAAGAAGAACACAGGTAGGATAACCCAGTATAGAAAGTTTCTTGACCAGGTAAAATAGATTGCGTAGTTTAAACCCTATCCCTCAAAAAAAATATTATAGGGAGTTAATACAAAGTTACTAGTCCTCTACTAAACACGACCGTAACTAAAGTAAAGACTGTTAAACACAGAAGACAAAAATAGGACAAATAGAACCGAATTCAAAATACCTAAATACCTAAGACAAAGTAAAAAGGTACTGATCGAAAACTAAATTAAGTTAAGTAACTAAAAAGAGACAATAAAAAGGCACACGTTAAATTAACTAAAGATAAAAAAAAAAAAACGAAAACGAATGAAATCTAAGTTAAACGAGATATAAAAGTCTAAAAATTTACAACTTCAAATCCAATAAATAAAATATAAAAGTAGAAATTACTGTATTCGTAAATTAGAATACTTAAATAAACAGATTAAAAGGACATAGTGTGTTTCAAACTTTTAATCATAAAAGTAAAAAATTTTATGAAAAATTCAAAAGAAACCATGAAGAAGGAAATACGTGCGTAATGTGGTTACATACTACAAAGTATTAGTTCATAAAACCCTAGAAGATCGGAGTAAGACAATATCTAAAAATTAAGACAACAGGAGACTGTTATATTGAAATATATTAAAAATGAGAAAATTTATACGGTTCTACACGAATTAATAAGTCTAACACCAGATAACCCCCCTTATAAAATACACTCAAATTCTTGTAGTACATAAAACTACAACACTTCACTTTATAAAATATTGACAGTCAAGTCAAGTCAGTGAGTCAGTACAGACTGAGAAACGTTGGGGTACCTGACGTCGTGCGGTCCGGAGGGACAGGTAGTGGTTGAGGACCTCAAATGAGTTTGAGTACAGGTAACTCAACTACTACGGTAGATTGGTAGAGCAAGAGACAGCAGGAGTAGAGGAGGACGGAAGTTAGAAAGGGTCGTAGTCCCAGAAAAGGTTATTCAGTCAAGAAGCGTAGTCCACCGGTTTCAAAACCTCAAAGTAGAACTTGTAATCTAAGTCAACTAACTACCACGACAAGTAACGTCGATATAACAATTACTAAAAGACAAGGAACTGGACAGTCAATGACTAAATTCCCGAATTTCAGAGGTTGATATTATCACCTAAACAGATAAAGAGGAAAGTCAAGATAGTCAAAAAAAGAGTGAATAAAACTACATGTCAAAGACACACGTGTGTAATTCTTAACATACGGATGAACTTCTTAACTGGGGAACTAGAAATACACTACGGGAGACATATAGACTATAAAAAAGAATGTGATTTTAGACGAAACAGACTTTAATTATATCGATAAGAACTAAAGAAAACTAATTACAATCATGTCATGTAAAAGACAGTGACAAAATTTTAACTTCATCCGAAGAACATCTCTTGTGTGTGTAAAAAATAGCACAAAACAATTAGGTCAGACTATCAGAAATATACGTATAATTCTGGTAAATAAAATTCTTACTAATAACTATTTCAACGGAGTTATAAAAATGAAAAATAAGTAACGACAGAAACTTACATAACAACAAGAGTAAGAAAAAAAAGACGTAAGAGACAAAAGTTAACTAGTAAAACACACTAAACGTAAAGAGTGAAGAGAATCGTATGAGAAATATGAAGAGAATTTTAAAATAATGAATAACAGGATATCAAACGTTATATGTAAATGTCGATTAAATTCAGGTAAAAGTTTATTTTGACACGGTGAAGTATTAATCAAATCCCTAGAAAAAAGTTTAAAGTGAATTAGTATTCCATATTAGTAGGTTTCATAATAACGTTAATAATAAAACTTTTAGATAATAGATACTTGTAAACACTTATTCTTTTAAAATTTTATAAAATAAAATGTAAATAAGGAAGAATTAAAACTTACCATTAAAACGATTTAGATCCTAAGATTCTTATATAAAAGAAAAGTGTAAGATTATATAGTGAGGTGAGAGAAGAACGAACTTATCACGGACTTCTCTTCGGACTGTATTAAGAATAAGAACAAATACATATTCATTCTATAAATAAAGAGGACAGGGGTAGGACCTAAGAAATTTATAAAAGAAACAGAGGTTATAAGACTTCAAACTGAAATTTTACGGATCTACATCTAAAAAATCATAAATAGAATGAACTACAAGAACCTCGTAGAACCGAAACACGGACAGTTTTTAAAATTATTCAAGAATCGGTCATAATGAAATTTATAAAGAAAAATAAAAAGAAGGAGAAGACCATAAAGGTAGAAAAACATATAAAGTGGTAAACATACAAGACCGTAAGGATCTATGAGACAAGATAGAAAAGGAAAGGAAAAAAAAAAAAAAATAAAAGAAATGTAAAGTGAAACCCTTAAAATTAAAAGATAACAATATAGAAATTCAAGTGACAAAGAGAGGGACTGACATAGGTCAAATGATCACTCGGATAGTTTCCATTAGAAGTAAAGACGATGTAACAAAAATTTAAAAAATTACTATAAGACAAGTTCAAACGTAGAGAGGTGAATATAATAGGTATGTAAGAACGTATAATAGTTGAAAGATGTAATCTTGCAAATCGTATAACATTAATAAAATTCAAGAACAAGGTAATTAAAGTTTTAGAGACAGGATAGATCGACACCAAGACTCCATAAGGGACATAGAAGTTTGATATAAAGACGGAAAATAGAACTGAACCATTAAAACAACAACGACTTTCGGTCTTCACTATATTGTCCATTTTCCTTTGTTCCATTTATCTAGAAAGAACACACAAAAATATAAATAGACATACCCTCTATTTGAGATAAATAACAAGTGACATTGATATTCACAGTCTTCGACTTCAAAAGAGACCACTGGATCAAAAACATAGGGGACGGTAGAAACACAAAGGAATCCCTGAAGTACCCGAAGGGACCACAGAGTCTACCATTTCTTAGCGGACATTACTCCCTCTGTGTCCATCCAATTTCGCAGACGGACGTTACACCCTCTGGACCCAANAAATCCCTAGAAAAAAGTTTAAAGTGAATTAGTATTCCATATTAGTAGGTTTCATAATAACGTTAATAATAAAACTTTTAGATAATAGATACTTGTAAACACTTATTCTTTTAAAATTTTATAAAATAAAATGTAAATAAGGAAGAATTAAAACTTACCATTAAAACGATTTAGATCCTAAGATTCTTATATAAAAGAAAAGTGTAAGATTATATAGTGAGGTGAGAGAAGAACGAACTTATCACGGACTTCTCTTCGGACTGTATTAAGAATAAGAACAAATACATATTCATTCTATAAATAAAGAGGACAGGGGTAGGACCTAAGAAATTTATAAAAGAAACAGAGGTTATAAGACTTCAAACTGAAATTTTACGGATCTACATCTAAAAAATCATAAATAGAATGAACTACAAGAACCTCGTAGAACCGAAACACAGACAGTTTTTAAAATTATTCAAGAATCGGTCATAATGAAATTTATAAAGAAAAATAAGAAGAAGGAGAAGACCATAAAGGTAGTAAACATATAAAGTGGTAAACATATAAGACCGTAAGGATCTATGAGACAAGATAGAAAAGGAAAGGAAAAAAAAAAAATAAAAGAAATGTAAAGTGAAACCCTTAAAATTAAAAGATAACAATATAGAAATTCAAGTGACAAAGAAAGGGACTGACATAGGTCAAATGATCACTCGGATAGTTTCCATTAGAAGTAAAGACGATGTAACAAAAATTTAAAAAAATTTACTATAAGACAAGTTCAAACGTAGAGAGGTGAATATAATAGGTATGTAAGAACGTATAATAGTTGAAAGATGTAATCTTGCAAATCGTATAACATTAATAAAATTCAAGAACAAGGTAATTAAAGTTTTAGAGACAGGATAGATCGACACTAAGACTCCATAAGGGACATAGAAGTTTGATATAAAGACGGAAAATAGAACTGAACCATTAAAACAACAACGACTTTCGGTCTTCACTATATTGTCCATTTTCCTTTGTTCCATTTATCTAGAAAGAACACACAAAAATATAAATAGACATACCCTCTATTTGAGATAAATAACAAGTGACATTGACATTCACAGTCTTCGACTTCAAAAGAGACCACTGGATCAAAAACATAGGGGACGGTAGAAACACAAAGGAATCCCTGAAGTACCCGAAGGGACCACAGAGTCTACCATTTCTTAGCGGACATTACTCCCTCTGTGTCCATCCAATTTCGCAGACGGACGTTACACCCTCTGGACCCAAGCTAGGGACCCAGCCCTTCTAGGGGACCTCTTCCTTTACCGTTGGGTGAGGTCATAAGAACGGACCTCTTAGGGTACCTGCCTCCTCGGACCGTCCCATGTCAGGTGTTCCACCGTTTCTCAGACTGTACTGACTCGTTGAAGTGAAAGTGAAAGTCCAAGTTAGCAACCCAACCCTTCTAAGGGACCTCTTCCTTTACCGTTGGGAACCGTTATAAGAACGGACTTCTTAAGGTACCTGTCTTCTCGGACCACCCTATGTCAGGTACCCCAGAGTTTCCAACCTGTACTGACTTACTGATCGTGAAAGTCCCTGAAGTATCTTAGACTCAGAACTCTAAGAAAATCGACATTTATAGATAATAATAAGTCCTCGGGATAACGTGAGGAATCTATTCTGTTCTTGTGACCTTCGTCGACCTGAACCTATAAAGGTAAGGAGGTGTAACCAATCCAAATTAGTTTATCAAAGGGAACACCCGTTCGTGAATAATTCCTTATGTCTTTACACATCCGAATAAAGTTTTCGATCAAAAGGTAAGAAGGTCGACTTTCGTCCTCCATTAAAAGACGGTCAGAAATGTCTCATAACCTTGATAACCTGCATTTTCTGGGACTACGAGTCTTCCTAACTTCCATCCTCCTCTTCCCCTACTGTCTCCTGTTCTACCAACCTACCGTAGTGGCTGAGTTACCTGGACTGAAACTCGTTCGAAACCCTCTACCATTTCCTATCCCTTCGGTCCGTCCGCCGTCGGGTACCCCAGTGTCCTCAGTCTGTACTGACCAGTTGTTGTTGTAGTTGTGCAAATTCCATTTTCGGTATTTACATACCCTTACGGGGGTTTCAGTCCGACGACATTTTACAATAAAGAGTTTGATCAAACATAAGTCAGAGGTCGTTAATCAGTTGATGGGAAATTCATAGGAATGGACTACGACCAAGGTTGTCATCAAAGACGACAATCGGTTTACACAAAAGATATAGACGGATAAAACTTTTAAAAGTCAGTAAACAAGACACTGGAATTAAGAGATCACATAGATTTGTCTCAACAACAAAAAAGTAAACAGTCGAAAAAAAACAAAAACAAAAACACTTCTAGCGTTGAGAAAAAACAAAAACACTCCTAGGTTTGAGAAATATAAAAACTAAACTTCAATCTTCAAGTATAAAAACTATATATTTTTCTTTCTCGAGTTTTCTTTTGTTAGCTTCTCATACCATTGGTGTAAAATCTCTCAATTTTTGTTTATTCTTAGTAAAATTTGGTTATTAAGATATCAATCGTTTTTTTATAGAAAAATTACTTCCGTTTTACTGTTCTAAAAGTTTACATCTTTTCGACTTTCAAATATATTGGTTACTTAGATGTGAAGTTTTATATACTTTCCATCAGTACGTATGTGTCTCTTAGGTAGTGGTCTAATTTTTTTTTTCTTGTTTTTATATTCTCATACATTGATTATTAAAGTTACCTATTAATACATTATTAAAAATCAGAAATTTCATATTACTCGATAAATTTGTTTTTTAACGTCACCCGAACTTAAATATTGCATACATATTTTTATACGAGACCCTGCTGGGTCTCCCTACCATACCCCTCCCTCCTCCCCCCCCAAGTCCTACCCCTTGTGTACATATGGATACCTCCTAAGTACATCTACATACCGTTTCGGTTATCTTATAACATTTCATTAATTGGAGGTTAATTTTATTTATTTAAATATAAATTTTTTTTTCTCTTACAACACGTGGTTTCTTGACTACGAAAGTTTGAGACCACGACCTCTTCTGGAAACTCTCAGGTAACCTGACATTTCTCTAATTTGGGTAGTTGGGATTTCCTTTAGTTGAGACTTATAAACAACCTTCCTGATAACGACTTCGACTTCGAGGTCAGGAAACCGGTGGACTACACTTCTTGACTGAGTAACCTTTTCTAGGACTACGACCCTTTCTAACTTCCTTTTCCCTCTTCTCCCACCGTCTCCTACTCTACCAATTTATCGTAATGACTGAGTTACCTACACTTAAACTCGTTTGAGGTGTTCTATTACCTCCTGTCTTCCGTACCGTACGATGTCAAGTCAGATACCCTAACGTTTTTGAGCCCGTGTTNTTATTAAAGTTACCTATTAATACATTATTAAAAATCAGAAATTTCATATTACTCGATAAATTTGTTTTTTAACGTCACCCGAACTTAAATATTACATACATATTTTTATACGAGACCCTGCTGGGTCTCCCTACCATACCCCTCCCTCCTCCCCCCCAAGTCCTTCCCCTTGTGTACATATGGATACCTCCTAAGTACATCTACATACCGTTTCGGTTATCTTATAACATTTCATTAATTGGAGGTCAATTTTATTTATTTAAATATAATTCTTTTTTTCTCTTACAACACGTGGTTTCTTGACTACGAAAGTTTGAGACCACGACCTCTTCTGGAAACTCTCAGGTAACCTGACATTTCTCTAATTTGGGTAGTTGGGATTTCCTTTAGTTGAGACTTATAAACAACCTTCCAGATAACGACTTCGACTTCGAGGTCAGGAAACCGGTGGACTACACTTCTTGACTGAGTAACCTTTTCTAGGACTACGACCCTTTCTAACTTCCGTTTCCCTCTTCTCCCACCGTCTCCTACTCTACCAATTTATCGTAATGACTGAGTTACCTACACTTAAACTCGTTTGAGGTGTTCTATTACCTCCTGTCTTCCGTACCGTACGATGTCAAGTCAGATACCCTAACGTTTTTGAGCCCGTGTTGAATCACTAACTTGTTGTTACTGTTATTTAGAACGTATTTTAATTAGTTTTCACTCATGAAGTATTCAGTCAGATACTTTGGTTGTTACGGAACTGTGGTTTCCGTCAAATTTTCTGTTATATTTCGTTTCCTCTTCTAAAGTATGATTATAAGGAGTACCTGTAATTATTTTTTGATGATTTGGATTGTTGTATTCTTAATATACTAATTAAAATTACACAAACTTGACTCGATCCGACACTACAGTAATATATCAGTTTGTATAAAAGTTACAATGACACTTTATAAAACCGTCTACACTTATTGTAAATACTATTCAACTAAGATTCCTTTCCTTTAACGAGAACGATTAACGAGAACGATTAACGAGAACTCGGAATAGGTTATTAAACTTAAGGAATTTTTGTTTTTGACTCCTAAGGGTCATAACTCTCTTAGGACGGAGTGTTGACGTGTTATCATTAGGAAGGACTCAAGGGTCTGAAAATCCGACACGACACCTAAAGTCTGAACGGTACAGAGAGTTAGTATACTCTTTGCTTAAGGAATTTTGGAAAGATAGAAAGAGTCGTCTATTTTCCTAGTTATGTCTATATATTTATCTAGACATATCTGTACCTTGGTACATATAAACTAGTCAAGATAAAGAGACATCTCGAGACTGATTTTGTCACTGAATTCCCAATAGTGTCCTTATGTCGTGACTGAATTGTAAACTTTTAGTTTTTTTTTTTTTTAGGGGTATAATTTTTTTTTTTTTACTTTCGATTCAATAGTAGAGTGGCGTGTGTGTGTGCACGCGTGTGTGTGTGTGTGTTTGTAAACCTTTTTTTTTTTAGGGTTGATTATTTTGACGAGTCGTTTAACGTTTATCCTTTTTGTTTGTTTTTTGGTTTTTGTTCGAGAAAAGTCCGATTGTTTGCCGTAGAAGTTTTGTGTTATTTTGTTTTGTGTGTTACCAAATCGACTCTTACTAACTTAAAAAAAAAAGGGGAGGTGATTTTAGTTCTTGTTCTGTTCTTACAACTAAAAGTAAAGATAAGTAAGAAAATGACCTCCAAAATAATCGCATTATTTCCTTTATTTTCTGAAGTTTACCTATTCCTTCTTCATGTTGACAAAATTTAAATGTAAACTATTCAATTACATACCTCTTTTAGACTACCTAAGATGTTTCATTTTGTCGTATGTTAAATTGGTTGTAATGGTTTCAACGTTCTGTGTTCTAGTTATATGTTTTTCGCTAGTATAAAGATCTCTTCTTACGTTTTAACCTTTGATTTCTCGTTATGATAAACAATTTTTGTAAAAAACTTTGATACATACCACTACCTACAATTGACCTGAATAACACTACTAGTAAAAAGACATAAACGTTCATAACTTAGTAATACAACATACGGACTTTGATTATATTATGATATATAGTTAATATATTATGATTATATTATAATATATAGTTAAATTTTTGTATCGTTGTTTTAATTTTTTACGAATCTTTATTTAGACTGTTTTACACAAGTTCTGGATATTTTATTTATGATATTTTGTAATGACCTTATTTAATTTATTCTGGATTTATTTACAACTCTTTAAGGTACAAGTACCTATCCTTTTTAATTATGATTTTATATTAAAGGGTTTTAATTAGACATCTAAATACGTAATCTTAAGTTCACCCGAAAATAACATCTTAAATGGTCGGTTTATGTTTTAAATACATCTTTTCTTAATACACTAGTAGATTATATTAGATTAAAGTTTTGAATAATACTACGATGTTATTAATTTTACCGTTCTAATGACTATATTTTTTATCTCTTCATCTATATATTTTGTCTTTTCTTTGAGGTTTTTTATCAGATTATAAATTTCTCACTAACTAAAAGTTGTTTCCATGTTACTGTAAAGTCACAACAACAAATCAGGGATTTAGTACAGAATAGGAAACACTAAGGTATCTGATATCGTACGGTCCAATGAGACAGGTACCTTAAAAGGTCCGTTCTTATGACAACACCCTACGGTCAAGGATGAGGTGTCTTAGAAGGTCTGGGTTCCCAAGTTGGGTACAAAGAACCCAGAGAAAGGGACCGTTCGTCTAATAGTGATCGTGGTACAGTATGATACATGTTTTAAGTTGAATTTTATATAGTGTCTGTATTAACATTTTCGATTCAGATACTTTCATACTCTGTTTTTGTATCCTCTTTTAGAAAATAAAGGGTCCCAATTACTTGTAATGAATCCATATTGTGTTCTTTATATTAGACATAAATTTTTACTGTTCAACCGACAATAGTTTAAAAATTTTTATAAAATTTTTATTGTAACAATTCTATTACCTTTTCAGTATCGGATCTACTCTAATAAACGGTTCTTAAATAGATTACTTTGTTAATATAGGTTGTATTTTTTTCTTATGGTTTTAGTTAATATTCTTTTGGTCTTAATAAAATCACAAAAAGAATCTTTCAATATAATAAAGGTGGTTGGTAGGATGAATATCCTTAAATGGGTTCTCTTCAATACCGCATATAGGGATGGTTTTATACCTGAAGTCACAAGTGAGTTCAAAATAGACCTTATAAATCTTTTACCTTTATCGTGTTTGCAGGTAGTCGTCTACTTACTTATTTGTTTATCACTTGATCTTTATGTCATCTTATTTTGAGAAGTTATTCTTTATTTGAGTTTTACCTAATTTCTAGATTTACATTCTAGTCTTTGATATTTTGAGGATCTCCTCTTGTATCCGTTTTGTGAGAGTCTGTATTTAGTGTCGTCCTAGGAGATACTAGGTGGAGGGTCTTAAGACCTTTATTTTCGTTTTTATTTGTTTACCCTAGATTAATTTTAATTTTCGAAGACATGTTGTTTCCTTTTATATTCGTTCCACTTTTCTGTCGGAAGACTTACCCTCTTTTATTATCGTT